>JAFEMH010007271.1:0-96349 GCA_022495995.1 Adenophora triphylla var. japonica
GCTTTCTTAGCCTTTTTTCATGCTCGTATACAATCTGCAACTATGTGAACCATGTTTGCTTCTTGATCGTGGGTCAGAACCTGCAGAAAAATCAAAATGACAAAGGGTTAGATCGATAAAAGACGAGTTCCTACATACGAGGCAGAAGTATTCTATTGTGACGCAGCAAACTATGTGATTTGTAGCTAAGCAAGTTCTACATAAGAATTAACAATTGACGAGCTAAGAGTTATGAATGCAATTCGAAATAGTTCAATATGTGAACCGTAAGTTATTCACGCGAGCTAGCAATTGACTTATTAACAAACAAAATCAAGCAAACTCTTACCACCAACGTGCTCCCCATTGTTTTTGCGATAGTTGGCCGTCCGTTGGCAAAACTGGCATTTATCCTCGAACCTACCCAAGGCATGGGTGACCCAGTCAGGATAGATTGTGCCCCTACCAACGGGCACCAAAGGTTGTACTGCTCCCTCGCCAGCCATCATCCCGGCCTGGATATAGTTATACTTGGTGGTCCCCAGTCGCTCCCCACTAATGGGCCCCTTATCAGCCAGCCGGCATAGACTCTTATACAAATCAAAATACCAAGGTGGCTCCCAGTAGTTCTCCTCGTCTATGGGCTCAGTTTCAGAATTGGGCAAAGGAAATTCCCATCCTAACCTACTCTCCACTACAACCACGTGGGATTCCACCCACTTGCTTTGCTAGGAAGGTTTGTAAACAAATGGGGAGTTGGGTTTAGAGGAGTGCTAATCCGCGAGATCGGTCTTGCCATACTTGACACAAAAGAACTCTTTGAACACTCTCATACAGGGCTCATATCCAAGAAATGCAAACCATGGTGATGCATACTAAAACCCTACGTGTATTGGGCTCCCAATTGGAGAGGCAAGGCATCGCACACTCCAGAATTCATTGATAAAAGGGTCAAGTGGCAACCTCAAGCCAGCTTCAAATTGCCCATAAAAGAAAGCTACTTTAGTGGCATCCTTAGTATATGTTTTCACAAATTGAGCCAGAAAGTCTTTTTTGCTATGGATAGTCACCCTAAAATCCTCCTTGCTTACCTCACAGAAATCGTATACCATGGAATAACGTGACTCCAGGTTCTTCTTCCCTCTCAATGGCCTTTGAGGAACATACCCCCTTTCGTTCCTCCCCGGTACAGCCAAGTCGTCAAACGCATCAACAATCCGAGGACTTGAGGAAGTTGAAGTCGTGTTTCCTCCCTGAGTTGCCATATCTATACAAGAAGAAGGAGAAACAGGGGAGTCAGGTCTATGATCACGATCGGACGACCTACCTAAGGGCGACCTAGACTCCCCTGGAAAACCTTTCCTATTCCTAAGAAAGGAAGGCTTACTAGCATCCCTAACGTAGAACAGTGATATGTGGTCAAGCAATTCATGGAAGAGATGAAAAGAGACAACATTTGAGTCGTCTACTATCAATTCACCTAGGTATTCTCCTATGGGCAGTCCTATTTCACTAAAATTCAGTCCCCACCTGATCAAGATAGAGGCACATTCATTCAAGGACATCTCTCTCCACTCTCCGTTCATATGCTTATACACTCGGTGGTTCACAGTGCAATATCCATACCAAGCTCCTGGCTCACTACTGAAGGTTCTAGCCATGGCAAAATCAAAAGTAAAGCAACAATGGAAACCCTAATTCAAGAATGTAAGAAGAAATACCTTAGTCGATTTCGGGAGAGGAAGCTGTAGCAGAAAACGAGAGCCTGGTTTAAATCAATTGCTTTTCCGTTATCTTCGCCGGAGTTTCACCAGAATTCAGAGAGAGCAAAAGTTCTAAATGGAGAAGGAATTTGGTATTTATATTGTCCGAAATCAAGAAGGAAGAGGAAAAATTCGAAAATTAATTTCCTAATTAAATGGGGAAAACAGTTCCCAAGACGGTTTATCAAACGTCAAATAGTAATCATTGCAGAATACGACACTCCTTCAGATCTGACCGTTCGTCACCAACGTCCAGGATTGTGCCACGTACTTTGGTCGACTAAACTTCAGAACGAGTAGCGACCCGCGAGTCACGACAATCTTCATCAAAATTTTCTTAACTTTCTAGTCGACAAAAGTCAACTCGAAAGTCAGCCACTGAACATACCAAAAGTGTCGAGCTGGGCCAAGCGGGTAAAGCCCAGTCCTCAAGCAATTTTTGCCACCACATTCTCAGTGGGCTAGGCGCAATTAATAAATGGATCAAGGCCCTTCTTATTGAGATCAGTCAATTAAGTTCATTGTTCGACCTATCAGGTCCCGACCTAACTTAGTCCGACTCCACGATCCAAGTTAAACTTTGGGTACGACCCAGCTCTACCCGTCAGTCAGGTCGACCCAACCTCAAGTGGCGACCTCGACCTACTAAGCGAGTGTCGACCTAACAGTTACAGGCGCACGTGCCTCTATTCTTTCCATAACTGGTTCCCTACAAATCAGGAGCCGTTCAGGGACACGTTCACATGACACGTAACTGTCCCACAAATCTCGGAGCTCATTCAGCCCCACGAAATATATCACACTCCTTAACTATAAATACATTACCACTACAACGGTTCTAAGGTAACTGCAATTTTGTCATTTGAATGCTCTTGTTCAATACATTGTTTTCTCTCCAAGACATATACTTACTCACGCCCGAGGGTCTAAGCCGAGACACATCCGCTAGTCATGGGTTCTCGGTTTCTGTGTCAAGGAGTCGGGTGATCGGGCCCCGCCACGTGGAGGAAGATTGATAAGCACATTTTTTCCAGCATCAAGTGTCTATTCCCAATGACACCCCATCTCTTCAATAACTATAAATAGCCCCCTCCTCCTCATTTCATTTTCATCCAAAATCATTCAAGCATTCTATTCTCTAAAGCATCCTAGCATTCAGAAGTCTTACTTTCGAGTCCAAGAAAATTCCAAGTATTCAAGAGTTTCGCCCGATAGTTTCGTAGTTGTTGTGATGCAATCCGAAATTCCCGAAAGTCGTTGTATCTTGGGGACAATTGCCGAAGACCGTGAGCACTCGTGATACTGGCAATATTGTCTTACTCGAAAAAGAGTCAAACTCTTGCCTCGACTTATTTTTTTTTAGAAAAAATAATTTTTCCGTCCCATTTTTTTTTTTTCAAAACTATTTTTAAATACACTCATTTTTCCAACAAGCATAAACCTTAAATGAACCGTGAACTGCTGATCTACGATTTCATTTCATGGTTTACCGATTTACGGTTAGTTAACGATTTAAACTGATGGTCCAAACTATACCCGAGGAGGACATGCCTAACACAACGTGATGTAGATAAAAAAAATGTGATACTCATCGTGGGTTTCAGGGTCTGTAGGAGTCTCCCGGACACTTTCGTGCGCTTAAGGAAGCAAAGACCGGCCTTTGGGCTTGCAACCTCAGCTGGGAGTTCAAATCTTGGCGAGCAATCGGAGCTTGGCCATTTGGTGTTGTAATAGTGATGTAATTGCCTCTGCAGAGCACTGAGCAGCCATTTGGTGTCAGAAGAGTGTAAATGCCTTATAGGAGGGCTCCTCGGGGCCAAGAGTATAAGGGTGCTGCCACCCTCGCCGCATAGGGCACATCCCGCGATTTACCTCCGCCAAGCATATCGAGGGGCTAGACCTGGTGGTCCAGATTGATCCGCGAAGTTGGGGAACCTGCAATCAAAAAAAAAAGTGATACTCCCTCCGTCCCACCTTAGTGTAGACTTCTTGCCTTTTCGTCCGTCCCATCTTAGTGTAGACTGTCAAAATTAGAAAGTTTTTTATTATTTTTTATTTGCCCTACCCCACCCACTCATTCTCTCTCTTCATTTTTTACCATACAATTTATTCAACCAACCTACTATTAACTCCACTTATTCTCTCTCTTCATTTTCTACCACACATTTTTATTATCTTAATAGTATTTCTTAGTTATTGTATCCAAACATTTAGTCTATACTAAAGTGGGTCGGAGGGAGTATATAAAAGCTATACGATGTTACCATTTACCATGTTACCAATAAATAAAGCATAATCATTAAAAATAACGACAAATCAGTTACAACATTTAGTATTAAAAAAGAGTAACACTTTTGACTAACAATTTTATCGATCAAATATTTTTTTTTTCTTTCTAACATTGGTTATGAAATCACTAATCTCATTTACATAATATTTGTAGCTCTTAAACTGTTCTTAAGTGTTGTGAAAAAAAAAAATCTCAAGTGAGATTATATTCTATCAAGACAGTCTTGGTTTGAATAATGCTCCCTTCAAATGGACAGTTTTATTTATTTTTGTCAATTTAATTAAGTTTGAATTAAAATATATAGAATATTAATTATTATTTGGAATTTTTAAAGAAATATTACTAATAATATTTTTAATGGTGTATAATTTAAAAATATAAGAATATGTCCAAATCATTACGAAAAATATAATTTTAACAAAGTAAGATTAAATTGACAAATAGATCAATTTGAGAGTATTTTGGTGGCACAAGTTGAATACTCACTCCGTCTCATAACAAATTGCGTCATTTTGTCATTTTGTTTAGACACAAAAATTAAATAGGTTATATATATTTTAAAATATTATGAGTGAGAAAAAGATTGTAAGCGAGCGTGACAATTATGGTATACTTCCTCCGTCCCAAGTATATGCATTTTTTGGAAGGGTGCGAGAATTAAGAAGAAAAGTGAAAAAGGTGATGTGTTGTGAGTGTAGATGGTTGGGTAGGAGAGAGAAAGTGGAGTAAGTGGGTAATTGTTGTTGAACGGTATAAACCGAGCTACGAACATGGGCTTGCCCGAACCTGGGCCCAACTATATTGGGCCATGGATATTATATATTCATCAAGTATTAGGGCCGAGCATTATCTTCCTCGTATGCCGAGGAACATTTACTTTGGCCTTATGTCGCCATTCTTGGGCCGGCCTGTCTCAATTACCGAGGAGAGAAAAGTCCTTTGCTCGGCATGTCACCAATTACCGAGGAAACAAAAGTATTCTCCCCGGCATATTTTCATGTCGGCCATTCATCAAGTGACGAGGAAGCAGGATCGTTCTCCTCGGCTCATTTGCCAAAGGCCGAGGAAAAACATTTGCCTTCCTCGGCGTTCCGGCTAGCAGTTACAATCCTTATTCAACAAGGATTATACAATCATTATCCAATCAGGATTACACTTATCAACATCAATTCAAGTCAAACAATGACTCCTTAACAGATATAATTCTCTTAAGATTATATCTTATCTATTTACAAGTTCATTCCAACATGGATTCTACCTATCCATTCTTATAAATACAAGCCCCATGGCTTATTATTCGGTACGTTACTTTTTACATTGGAGAAACTCTGTCAATTTGATTTCTCTAATATCAACCGTGAACTTACTCTCACGCCGGAGGGCCTTTAGCCGGATCCGCCCCGGCTTAGTTTACGTGTTTTCTCTTATTTTCAGGCCTTGCAATCGCCGGAGCATTCAACGCTTGGATTTGGGCTGTTTTGACGATTTTGGCATCATCAATTGGTTCCATTGCCGGGAAATCGATTCAAACACCCATTGTTTGGCCTGGAAGACGCTCGCCTTAAGCCAATTTTCGTGCCGAAATTGTTCTTTCTTGGAACGGAATTTCTGGATCGCTGGGTTTGTTCTTGAAAACCGCCCGACCGCATATTTTGACCGGAAAATACCCAGATTCCGGTGAAGGCATTTTTTGCGTTAAAATTCCGCCCCAGTTTGGCTTGAATTCGTTTTGTTTCGAAAGAATCACAATCGGCAATTTGTTTGTGGTCAAAATTTGCCCTAATTTTGACCTCAAAATTGGTTATATTGAAATTGTGATTTTTGAGATATTTGCTGTTAATAACTGTAGATTCATAATGGACTCCGACAATTCACAAGTGTTACAAACGGTGAGGATCCCACCCAAGTGAATGGGGGAAACATCGGAGCCGAGTGAGCCACCGCTCCTCCTCCTCCTCCACCTCAAGCCGATGCCATTCCTCCCCTTGCCTACGACTCTTCGTTCCACGGGTCGTGCAAATGCCGAGGAGAGGGCAATGACCTTCCTCGTCCTACTCGTACTCGTGGGAGGCAAGCAGGAAGGAAGAAAACAAAGAATGCCGACGCCTGGCCAAGCAGAGGATCTCAACCCGTTGACCGACGCTCTTTGTTACACAAACAAACGGAGACTTTGCAAAGGATGTATGAGACACAAGTTGCTCTATCGCAAATGGACCCGCATCATTCCATGGCTCCCTTCATTGTACCATCAATGGGCCCACCTTTCGAGAAAGGAACAGGAGAGCATCGTGCTCCTCCCCCGAAGACCGCCGAGCTACCACCGCCAGCCTCCTGTGTGATTCTCCTCATCCTCGGCATAACAAGAAGCATAAGGAGCCCGTGGTCGACTCCGAGAAGCCAAATAACTCCTAGGGAAGAGGAAGTGAACTCCAAGGACCTAAGAACAAGACTCGCTTGAATAGGCGCCTATCACCTCGCTCGCCTCATCATGACACCTAGGCGTCCCACGTCTCCTCGAGCTCGTCGGCCGCATTCTCCTCGTCCTCATCGTTCGGGGATTCTCATCGTCCTCGTCGACCTGACTCTCCTCGTCCTCGGCATCGAGAATTTGCTAGACCAAGGACCCCGTGCAGCCCTACAGATGATACTTGGGGCACAAGACCCGGGAACCGAGACGTGATAGGGCCCTCCTCCACGTGATGGCCACCGACATGAAGCGGAGCACGCAGTAGGGCAAATGATCGCCCTAAAGACAAGTCACCGAAGTTCCCAACGAAGCACTCGCTCAAGCGTGAGAAGGAAATAGAAACTAAGCAATGGGAACCGTTGAAACAAAGGCCGGATGATATAGAGAGGGAAAGAAATATAATGATGACGATTATGATTGGGCCACCCGTCCGTTTTCCTTGAGGATAACCGCCGCACCTCCCCATCCTAACCTCAAGCTCCCAAATTTCGAGAAGTATAACGGAACCACCGACGCCAAGGACCATGTGCAAAGTTTTGAACAAACCATGAATCTCCTCACCACTCAGCCGATGACTTGCTCGCAAAGCTTTCGCGAGCACCTTTTCCTAATGACCTTGACCCGGTTCCGTGAGCTCAAGAAAGGTTGCATCGATTGGCCGGAGGGGCATGAGGAGAATGTTCTTAGATCACTTTGCCACTACTGGGAAGAGGAAGATGAGATTAACCGACTTGGCCAACATTGAGCAAGGGAAGGGAGAGACCACCCTTAGCTACTACAATAGGTTCCGAAAATGGCGGATCAAGTCGAAGAAAGCCTTACCGACAGGAGGTCATAGTTTGCTTCAACTCGGGTTAAAATCTGGCCCTCATTTATGAACTCTCACCAGGGAACCCACTCTCCAAGGCCGAATTATACAAAGTGGCTTATGCCATTTCCATGGTCAAGATAAGACAAAGAAAAGTGGAGCCGACAAGACGGAACCCGAAGCAACTAACACCCGACGTAATGACAACGGAACGGCAAGGGTTCCAAAGGAAAGAATAGAACCGTAAGCACCGAGAAGCTGGAGTTCACCCTCTTACAAAGCCCATCTCCGAAATCATGCAGCCTAGCGAACCTTCCTCCACCTCGTCCACCGACCGATAGCCCAAAATATCCTCGCAACAAGAACAAATACCGTGATTTTCACAAGGACAACGGCACACCACCGATGGTTGCCGGGCCCTTAAGAAGATAATCCAACAATGGGTTAACGAGGGAAAGTTAGACCGTTATGTCATGAAGAAAGATGGCAAGCGAAAGCGGAAGCAAGAGGAGAGTGAAGATGACTCCAAGAGTGAGGATGAAGATCGAAGGCCTCCTAGGGCTAAATTACATGTGATCCGTGAAGAGGTGACCTCCACCGTAAAGCTAAGGGACCGATCCACGAGCTAAGCAAAGTATACCACGTCCCCGCTGATCCATAAAGCGTAAGAAATCATTAGTTTTTCTCCGAATGAGTTGGCGGGAAGTCGAAGCGGCTCGTGAGCGGCCATTGGTCATCAAGGGCCGAATTGACAATGTTGAATCTCGAAAGACTTCTTGTTGATACGGGGGCCTCCCGTGACATCCTATACTATTCACCTTCCAACAAATGGGGTTGAAAGACACAACGCTGTAGAGCCATATCATGGAAGGCTTGAAGGATTCACCAACCATAAGGTTGGAGCAAAGGGACCCGTAGAACTAGAACTCGAAGTCGGCGGTCATCCCTTGCGAGCCACAGCTACTGTCACTTTCATAGTCATGGATTTGACTAGTGACTATCACGCGATTATTGGCATTCCAAGTCAAGCCAAACTTGGGATGGTAGCCTCCCTTCCTCACCAACGAGTTAAATTTCCCACTCGTGCCGGCATTGGATGCGTGAGGGCAACCCCCAAAGATTTCTTGGAACATGTTGTCAAGAGCCGGAAAAATCAAAAAGCGTGGAGATAGATACGCCCGAGGAGAATATCAAGATCACCAATCTCAAGACCACGGAAACTAGCTCTAGAATGAACTATATCCGTGAAGTATGGGAAAGTGAGGAAGAGGAACCTATGGTCCTAGAAATTGTGGATGACCAAGGCATAACTCTACCCACACCGGAAGAAGAGCCTATGGTCCTAGAAACCGCGGATGACCAAGGCATAGTTCTACCCATCTCCGAGGAAGATCCCATTCTCGTCAATGACCGTAACTCTGGGGCCAACCATCACTCGGGGATGAACGATCTTCCGTACATCGATAAACTTATGGAGGAAGAAGGCCTCAATGTAAACGACAATGAAGGGAGGAGAATCGAGAGATCATCATCGAATCCCTAGAATTTCGAGACGGACCAGAAATGAAGCCTCGTAGATGAGCTAGAAGAGGTAGTCATTAATCCCGACTATCCCGAACAAAAAATCAAGCTAGGAGGCCGAGCTATCACAGGAAGAGAAAGAAAGAATCATATCCCTCTTGAAAAACAGTCTCGACGTCTTTGCTTGGAGAGTCGAAGACATGAGGGGGATCAACGAAGAAGTAGCCCTCCACCGCTTAGAAGTTGATCCTTTAGCGAAGACCATCTCCTGCACGAGGAGAAATTTTGCAAGGGACAAGGAGGAAGCTATAAAGGAGGAAGTTGCAGTAAGTTACTCGGCCTAATAATTCGCGAAGTCAAATACCCCGCTTTGGTTGGCTAATGTTGTTATGGTGAAGAAGCAAAATGGGAAATGGCGACGTGCATAGACTTTACCGATCTAAACAAAGCCTCGCCCCAAGGACGGCTACCCTCTCCCCGTAATCGACAAGTTAGTGGACTCCATTTCGGGACACCAAACTCTTAGCTTCTTAGATGCCTACTCAAAGCTATCATCGATAAAAATGGCGAAAGAAGACATCGAGAAGATCGCCTTCAAACACCTCGCTGGGAATTTCTCGCTACATCATGATGCCTTTTGGGCTCAAGAATGCCGGTGCCACTTACCAACGGATGGTAAATCAAGTTTTTGCAAGTCGGATAGGTAGAAACATGGAGGCTTATATTGATGACATGGTCATAAAGACCAAGGAAGGCAAAATGCACGTTCCCGACCTAGAAGAGACCATTCACAACCTCCGAGCCAACAACATGAAGCCGAATCCAAGCAAGTGCGTGTTCGGAGTTACCGCAGGAAATTTCGGGCTTCATGGTTTCCCAAAGGGGGATTGAAGCAAACCCGTAAAAGATCAAGGCGCTCATTGACATGAAGGAACCTACCACCATCAAGGAGGTCCAAAGACTTAATGGAAGAATTGCGTTGGAAGATTCATCGCCAAGTCCGCCGAAAAGTCACCGCCTTTCTTCAAGGTATTCAAGGGTACCAAGAGCTTCTCCCGGACTCCCGAATGCTCGGAAGCGTTCCTCCGGTTGAAGGAGTACTTGGGTTCCCTCCCTTGCTTAGCAACCGACTACCGGTGAAATGCTATACGTCTTCCTAGCCGCCATCGATCACGCCTGTCATGCAGCTGTCTTAATTCGAAAGGATGAAGGAATTCGTGCCTCGTATACTATATCTCAAAAGCTCGTCCGATGTAGAAAGCGAGATATTTTAATGTGGAGAAGATAGCATACGCACTAGTCATTGCTTCAAGGAAGCTGCGTGCATATTTTTCTCGCACACCCTATCACCGTCTACACCAATGAACCATTGAAGAAAATCCTTCACAAGTTGGACGGCTCAGACGTCTCCTTAATTGGTCAATCGCTCTAACGGAGTTTGATATCACTTACCAACCAAGGAAGACCCTCCTAGCACAACCTTTGGTTGACTTCATGGTCGAGACCGCCTTTTATGGGGCGAGCATCTTTCCCACCTCCCGGAAGCAAAACGCGCCGGAGGAAAAGACTCTCCCATTGAACTCCCATCCAACTCTTGAGTACGTATACGGACGGATCGCCTACCAAGGAAAGAAGCGGAGCCGGAGTAGTACTAGTAAGCCCAGAAGGAGAATATACTATACAAGATGCCATCCGCTTCAGTTTCCTCGCCTCTAACAACCAAGCCGAATACGAGGCTCTCATATTTGGCATTGAGTTGGCCTCCTTCTATGGAGCAACTAAGGTGGCCGCTTTCGTGACTCCCAACTTGTTTGTCAAACAAGTGAAAGGAGAATATAACACTCAAGATGTCACCCTTGCCAAGTATAGAGACTGGTCCTAGATATGACGAAGAAAATGGAATTTTTCGAGCTCGCAGCATAGGAAGGGAAGACAACCAAGTCGCAGACGTTCTCTCCAAACTAGCCACCATGGACGCAGTCTCCTTCTGAGACCAACCCATATGTAGTTTATGCCGAGGAACCGCGTATGAAAGATTACAAGTCATGCTTCCGGACGAGGAAGAGAAATGCCGGATCGATGACTACATCGAATACATTGAGAAGGAGAAACTCCCTAAGATGATGCTCGAGCCAAGCTTATCAAGAAGAGGTCTCCAAGATTCGTGGTGATGAACGGAGTCCTCTACCGAAGATCTTTCACGAAGCCCCCGCTAAGGTGTGTCTATCCCAAGGAAACCGAGAACCTCCCGGCGTAAGTACATGAAGGTGTTTGCGGCGGACACCCTGGGGCCGTAACCTTAGCCGACAAAATCATATCGCTAGGTTACTACCGGCCAAACCTAAGGGAGGACGCGCATGCCTATGTTCGAAAATGTGACAAATGCCAAAGGTTCTCTCGACATTCCAAGACTACCCGCAAGCCGAGCAAACACTTGTAATACCTACGTGGCCATTTGATATGTGGGGATCGACCTCATTGGACCCTTCCCACCCGCCCGTGGTAATTGCAAGTACGTGATAGTAGCCGTTGATTACTTCTCCAAGTGGATAAGCCAAGGCATTGGCCAAGATAACGGAAGAGAACGCGATCAACTTTGTTCATGACAACATTTGGTGTAGATTTGGCCTTCCGCATACAATTGTTTCTGACCATGGCCTCCAATTCTCCACGGCATTTACAACCGAATTGGGAAGAGTTAAAGTATGCCACGCAAAATCTTCAGCCAGCGCACCCCAAGGCAACTGGCCAGCGTAAGCCGCCAACAAACCGGTCCTAACCGCCCTCACCAAAAATCTTGAAGGACGCGAAGGTAGCATGGCTGGACGAACTTCCTCAGCTTTATGGCGGGTCGCTCGCACAACCACCCGGGGGCCAACCGGGGAAACCCCCTTCGCACTAACCTTCGGTTCTGAGGCTATGGCACCAGCAGAAATGGCCATCCCTACAGTAAGGAACTCCCATTATGATGAGCAAGTCAACAAGGTCAATAGGCTCCTAGACCTGGACCTGATAGATGAAAAACGACTAGCCGCGCAGATGAGGATGGTGAATTACAAGCAAAGGACCAAGGCATATCACGACAAGAGGGTCATCAAAAGAGTATTCCAAGTTGGCGATTGGGTACTTAGAAAGATCGAAGCTACTGGTCGGAAGGCGTAACGTAACAAGCTCTCCCCAAATTGGGAAGGTCCCTATATCATCACTCAAGTCATCCGAGAAGGGACCTACAGATTGAGGACCAAGGAGGGGAAGGATCTCAAGCATCCATGGCATTCCGACAACCTTAGAAAATATTATCACTAGCCTAGTTTATTTTGCAATAGATTAGCTCTTTATTTTCGGTCTTTTATTTTCGGTCTTTTGTTTTCTTTTTGTCTTTTCAGTTGATAGGATTGCAGTTTTATGTAATCGCATTTCAGTTCTACGAAAGCAGTTTCTTCCAATATGCACAGCCACTATCAACTATCTACACCAACTCCGGAAAATGAGGACATTATCTCCGACTCTCTCAAACACACCAGCCAAGACCAAGGATCTTCCTTGGCCTGATGGCTTACCACAAAGTCAAGACCAGGGGTCTTCCTTGGCCTGATGGCTTACCACAAAGTCAAGACCAAGGATCTTCCTTGGCCTGATGGCTTACCATACAGCCAAGACCAAGGGTCTTCCTTGGCCTGATGGCTTACCACAAAGTCAAGACCAAGGATCTTCCTTGGCCTGATGGCTTACCAACAGCCAAGACCAAGGGTCCTCCTTGGCCTGATGGCTTACCATACAGCCAAGACCAAGGGTCTTCCTTGGCCTGATGGTTTGCCAACAGCCAAGACCAAGGGTCCTCCTTGGCCTGATGGCTTACACAACAGCCAATACCAAGGGTCATCCTTGGCCTAATGGCTTGCCCTACATCCCACCAAGGGTCCACCTTGGTTCAGGATCACGTCATATTTAAAGCTAAGGAAAACTTCCTCGGCCTAAATGACGTACGAGCATAGTTAAAGCCGAGGAAACTTCCTCGGCCAAACCACTTGTTCAATAAGTAAGCAATAAGGGACCTTCTTTGGATCCCACCTTCTCAAGTCCAGTGCCTCTGCCTAGCATGCAAGGATACGAGCAAGTTATTGAAATAACAAGAATTATAGCAAAGGATTTTTCATTGATATTCAAATGAAATTACATATCCTATCATCTATTACAAAAAGCATAACAAGAAAAAGCTATTCTAAGATTGTTGAGCATCATCAAAAGGCTTTTCAAGCCAATCTTGAGTAATGGAGCCAGGAGGAGGAAGGTCCGTTTGATTGGTAAGAGCATCAGTTTCCTCGGCTCCTCTTCCTTCCTCGCTTCCTATGGCCTCGTGCTCTTCCTCGTCCCGGATGGCCTCCACTAAGTCTTTGATGTTGCTGTGACAACAGGGCCGGCCTCCACACTTCCTCGCATGCTTGAGCATCCTCGTCGCTATCAATTCCAAGTTGCTTGCGAAGGGGACTAAGTGATGGAGGGCCCTAACTTCCTCACCGTATTGGTCCCGGCATATCAGCATGGCTATTTTGTTGATGTCAAGGCCGGTGGAGGGATCAGCCAAAATGCTCCTGGCAAGATGTAGGTATCCATCTTCGAACATAGTAGCCGTTTGCTCGTCCACGGCGTCCTGGAAGGCCGAGCTGGATATCACAAAGCATCCTTGAATGCCGGGCTCTCCTTGAAGCGCGCCACAGCCTCTTTTTCTTTGGCAGGAAGGGCAGCCTCCAGCCCTTGGTATTTGGCCTCAGCTTCCTCGGCCTTTGCCTGAAGCTCGGCCTTATCCGTGAGAGCTTTGGTCAGCTCCTCTCCTTTAAGCCGGAGAAGCTCGTCGGCCTTGGCCTTCTCTTACTCGGCCTTGGCCTTCCCTTCCTCGGCCCTCTTCACCTCAGCTTCCACCTTCGCCTTGGCTGCCTCAAGCTCGGCATCTTTGGCTTTAAGAAGTTTAACCAAGGAAGACTTCTCAAATCGCTTTTGGCCGTGGTCCTTGGCCTCATTCATGCGTCTGGTCTTCTTCTTGGCCAAAACATTTTCATACGCCGTGACAGAAGCCAACTGAAAGACAGTTCAATATCATATTAGAAGAATGCATCAACTCAAAATCAATGATCAACGAGAAAGGAAAGGATATTCACTCGCAATTAAGAGCCCTCGCGACAAAGCAAGGTATCATCGCTGGGAGCCTCCCGGACAAGAGCATCATAGGCATCCTCGTCCATAGATCTTCGAATCGGGGCTCGCCCCAATCGTACTAAGGGCCCCCCGTCCTAGTTTGCGAGGAATTCCTTTGAGCCGAGGAACGTTGATGGCCACGCTTCGCGCCTCGTCTACCGCTCAATAGTCTCAATATTTTGGATGGTTAGAGGAGGAGGAGGAGCATCAACATGGGGAGCCTCAACGTGGGGAGCCCCACCAACATTAGCCTTCTTAGTTACAGGCTCCTCGGCACTCGAAGCTTGGGCTCTTTTGGAGCCAGATTTCCGAGCAACGAGGCGGCTTTCCTCGGCGCCCGCCTCCTCGGCACCAGTAGAAAGGTCAGCCAAGTCACCAGTTACGGGTTCAACTTGATCCTCGGATGCTGCGTCCTCGGAATTAATATCCTGATGCACTTTGAGGGGCAGGGGCTTATCACCCTGGACACCGAGCAGCAAGTTACGAGCATTGGCCTCGTCCTTCCTCTCCACCAGAGCAGACTTCTTGCTCAGCTTTCTTTTTCGCCTGATCAGCTCCTGAGGACTTAGTCTCTCCATTGCAAGGGTGGCTTCTTCCTCGGTAGTCAAATCTGTAAAGACAAGGAAGAAATGGTCAAGTACGAGCAAGAAGATCCAAGGTCAAGTACGAGCAAAATAATATGCAAAAAAAAAAATTACAAGTGTAAGATAAAAGTTTACGTCCAACAATGTTAGGTGCTCCAATACATTGGTCACGGGGACGCTCATCGTGGCACCTAATACAGTCCTCGTGAAATACGAAGCCGGGATGTACCGTCCAATCATTGAAGCGACGACCTCTTTTAACATTTACAAGGGGAGCTACCCCGTCCTCGTTCCCCGGCATCAATCCTGCCTGGATATAGAAATGATCCGAGGATTCAACTTGCTTCCAGTCCAGGACCCCTCCCCTGGCAAACTCTTCTAGGCGTTTGATCAAAGCTTTGGTCCACTCATATTGTTGGACAGCGAAGGTAGATGTTGGGTCACCACAAGGAGACTGGAACTCCCAACCTTGGCGGCTCTCAACTCGGATGACATGATGATCCCAGCCTGGAACTTTACTAGACATGGGGAGGAGCAATTTTGGTTTCCTATTGGCACTCCTAATTACTACCAACCATTGTTCCTTGATGACTTGGATAATGTAGAAATGACGGAAGGCTCCCATGGTCGGTTCATAGCCTAAACTACGGCAGAGGATGATGAAGCTAACCAAGACCCTAGTGCCGTTGGCTCCTAGCATGGCCGGTACCGCTTTACATCGTCCAAAATTCGCAGATGAAGGGGTCCAGAGGAAGACGAAGCCCCTGTTGGAACTGTTTATAATAGAAGTGGACATAATCTTGGTTGTAGTAGAAGTTCGTCTCCTCCTTCTCCGTCTTCGGCTCAATCTTGCCCATATAAGTTAACTTGTACTCATCCCGTTCACCTTGTACTTGGAGTACAATTTTTCAATCATGGGATCCCTGTGCTTTGGTGCCCTCTCCACTTGCTTTCCTCGGCTACTGCTCCTCGGCCTCTTCTTCGGACGAGGCGGGCATCGCCTTGTGCACCTTCAACGAAGGCGTCAACTATCCGAGTAGACGAGGAGGTTTCTCTTCTCTTCCCGTCATATCTCGCATAAAGACGAGGAGACCAAATTATTTACCTCACAATGGCCGATTAAATGACGGGAAGGAAGATTCCCCTCCCTCGTCATTCCATAAGGCCGAGGAAGGAAGATCTCCTTCCTCGTCATTTCATAAGGCCGAGGAGGGCCGTACCTCTCGTACGCTCACGCATTTCGCGATGGGAGGCCGGGTAGAACAGTTCGATGTGCTCCACCATTTGAGCCGTATCCTCAAACACTATGATGTTGGGAGAACCAGACTCAATCCTATCTATTCTTGTGGAGTCTGGGTATTGAATGAATAAACGGGAGCGGCAGAAGAACCCCTCAACTCCGCTTGCTTATATCATCCAAGTTCAAGATCATCCATGGACCCTCTCTCTACGATAGACCCTCAAATTTCCAATATGATATCCATAGCGGAATCGGGAGAATGGTCCCAAGATCGAGCCATTTCTAAGGGAAATCAAAAATGAAGGGGGAGTTCATTCAATATTCTAGAAATTTCATATAAAATGCAAAGAGAATTAAAGAACTGAAGTTTTTAAAGTTTTTTTTATCAAGAAAAGCTTCAACCTTCAACAATGGCGGTTCTTGGCATGGACAAAATCACTCCTAAACCCTAGAAAACGCTGGAACATGAAAGGAAGTTGTGAGAAAAGGAGAAATTTCATACCTGAGTTTGCAAGAATGAATGGAATCAATGCAGAAAGCAACTTCGCCGGAAAAAATCAAGCTCGCCGGGAACTGGGTTTGAAGATTGCTGTGTTCGCCGGAAATCTCTTTCGCCTTTGCTCTCGAATAGGGGGTTTGTAAAGATTTAAAATGAAAGGATTTTGATTTTTATACCCCCTTAACCCGGGTTAACCCATGGGTAAAGGGACAACCCAGACAATCCGCCCCCAACATTTAATGCTAATTACAGTTATTGAGGCATGACAAGACTGGGGGGCCCCATGTCATCATCAGAATAGTAACCGTCAGATACCCACCAATGACGCGTGTAAAACCTGTTCGTATCCCATATGCCGAGGACGAGCTAACTTTCTACTCGTCTAAGCCAAGCTAGAAAGTTGGGGCCACCGAACGGTATAAACCGAAGCTACGAACACGGGCTTGCCAACCCGGGCCCAACTATATTGGGCCATGGATATTATATATTCATCAAGTATTAGGGCCGAGCATTATCTTCCTCGTATGCCGAGGAACATTTACTTTGGCCTTATGTCGCCATTCTCGGGCCTACTGTCTCAATTACCGAGGAGAGAAAAGTCCTTTGCTCGGCATGTCACCAATTACCGAGGAAACAAAAGTATTCTCCCGGCATATTTTCATGTCGGCCATTCATCAAGTGACGAGGAAGCGGGATCGTTCTCCTCGGCTCATTTGCCAAAGGCCGAGGAAAAACATTTGCCTTCCTATTGCTCCGCGTTAGCGCTACAATCCTTATTCAACAAGGATTATACAATCATTATCCAATCAGGATTACACTTATCAACATCAATTCAAGTCAAACAATGACTCCTTAACAGATATAATTCTCTTAAGATTATATCTTATCTATTTACAAGTTCATTCCAACATGGATTCTACCTATCCATTCTTATAAATACAAGCCCCATGGCTTATTATTCGGTACGTTACTTTTTACATTGGAGAAACTCTGTCAATTTGATTTCTCTAATATCAACCGTGAACTTACTCTCACGCCGGAGGGCCTTTAGCCGGATCCGCCCCGGCTTAGTTTACGTGTTTTCTCTTATTTTCAGGCCTTGCAATCGCCGGAGCATTCAACGCTTGGATTTGGGCTGTTTTGACGATTTTGGCATCATCAGTTGTGAGAAGAGAGAAGTGAGTCTCATTTCCATTTTGGGAAAGTGCAAATTATTATGAAACATTTAAAAGAGATAATTTTGCAAATTATCATGGATGGATCGGAGGGAGTATTTGCAAATGAAGCCCAGCAGTAGTATATTTTTTTTATCTCAATATTTTAGGAAATGAGACTTATTAATTAATGGGACATATAACAAAAAAAAAATTGTGCAAATTGTTATGGATGGGACGGTGGAAGGAAGTATTATATACTCCCTCCTTTCCAATAATAGCTTCCCATTTTGTTATTTTGGGTGTTCCGTTAATAGCTTTCACTTTTTTTTTTGGCAAAAGAATTTTTACTATTTCCTCCACTCATTCTCTCTCCTACATTATTTTAATACTCACAACATCATTATAATTTACTATTCCCTCCACTCATTCTCTCTCCTATTTTCAAATTATACTCACAACATTTTTTCTTCTCACCCATTTTATTAATTTGCGTGCAAGACAAAAAACAGACAGCTACTATTGGGACGGAGGGAGTATACTCCATATATTAAGAAAATGAACATACTCCCTCCGCCCCACGTAAATGTGGACTTACTTTCATTTTGGTCCGTTTCACGTAAATGTGGACTGTTCAAAATGGCAAAGAATATTCACTATTCCACCCATTTATTCTCTCTCATACTTACTTTTACACTCACAACATTCTCTCTCCTAACTATTCCTCCCACTCATTCTTTCTCATATTTAATTTTTCATACTCACATACACCTCCTCCACCTATTTTTCTCCTACTTTTTTTTAATTCTCACACCCAAAAAGTTGGTTCACATTTACGTGGGACGGAGGGAGTATTTTATTACAATCAGCATACTCCCTCCGTCCCATTAAGCTTAAGAAGATTTCATTTTGCGCGGGAATTAAGGAATATTATTATAGTATTAGGAGAGAGAATGAGTGGAAGAAGTGTTGTGAGTGTGAAAAATTAAATAGGAGAGAGAATGAGTGGAGGGAATAGTAAATTATAATGTGTTGTGAGTATTAAAATAATGTAGGAGAGAGAATGAGTGGAGAGAATAGTGATTTAAGGTTTCCTTTTTGGGATTTCTTAAGACTTATGGGACACCCAAAATGGAAATTTTTTTTAAGACTTATGGGACAGAGGGGAGTATATAGCAAAAAGTTGACTATTTATAAACACGGGGTTACAAACGTTACAAACGTAAACTAAACTAAGCCCAAGAAATACAATACTCTCTCCTTCCCACTCGAAAGGGCACAAATTTCCTTTTTGGGCGTCCCATTTAAAAGGGCACAACCCCAAAAAGGAAAGTTTTTATTATTTTTTACTCTTCCTACCCCACTCATTCTCTCTCCTACTTTACTTTTACACTCACAACATTCTCTCTCCTAACTATTCCTCCCACTCATTCTCTTTCCTATTTAATTTTTCATACTCACAACATTTAACCTTTTTCTCTTTCTTACATCACTTTCCCTATTCATTTCTTAATTTCCGTGTTAGGAGGCAAAATTGCCCTTTCGGGCGGGACGGAGGGAGTACTCCCTTCGTCCCAATAGTAGCTTCCATTTTGCCATTTTGGGTGTCTCGTTAATAGCTTTCACTTTCCTTTTTTGGCAAAGGAATCTTTACTATTCCCTCCACTCATTCTCTCTCCTACATTATTTTAATACTCACAACACCATTATAATTTACTATTCCCTCCACTCATTCTCTCTCCTATTTTCAAATTACACTCACAACATTTTTTTCTTTCCATCCATTTTATTAATTTGCGTGCAAGACATTTTTTGAGCAGCTCTTATTGGGACGGAGGGAGCATGTGAAAGTATTATAGTACTAAAACACAATACAATATCACACGAAATGATCTAATACCATAAATAAAGACAGATTTATGACTCTAATTAACTTTCTGAAATAGTCAATATAGAAATCTTCAACACAAAATCTCCATTTAATTAATGCTAATAATCCCATTACAAAAATATTTTTCATTTCTATAAATACTTGTACTGTACAACACTAAGCTACTACTACAATACTCCCTCCGTCCTATGTGATTACAAACCAATTTCTTGGGCACAATAATTAAAAAGTATTATTAAGATAATGAAAATGTGTGGTAGGAAATGAAGAGAGAATGAGTGGAGTTGATTGAATAAATTGTGTGGTAGGAAATGAATAGAGAGAATGAGTGGGTGGGATAGAGTGAATATAAAATAATAAATTTATTTTCATTTTGGGCAGTTTGTATTCACGGAATGAACCAAAAAGGAAATAAAGTTTGTATTCACGTGAGACGGAGGGAGTATTATCTTGATTTTCAATTTTGAACCAAAAATTGAAGATATAATTTTCCCCAATTCCCTCCACCGCGTCTCTCTACAAATACAAGCAAGAAATCTAAGTCAAAACCCATCTTTACCAAAACCAAATTTGGGGGTTTGACTTAATCTCACCTGGAAAAATGGCGCAGTTGAAGCCGATTCTCTCCCACATTGATATTCCGTCGACCCCCGGCAAGTTCAAGCCGGATAAATCATCACTGTATATTCACCGTCTCCGGTTATATACCTCTCTTTCAAAGCTTACTCTTTGGTCCTTCATTTTCTTAGTTTTGATCTTTTGCTTCTTTGCTCTTTCGCCGCCTTCCTCCGCCGATAACCCTCGCCGGACTTTGAGTGCAACTTCCTGGGGTGGGTCGGGTTGGGAACAAAAGATTAGGGCTTCTGCCCGAACTCGATCGCGCAACAGTCTCACCGTCTTGGTCACCGGCGCTGCGGGCTTCGTCGGAACTCATGCCTCCCTTGCTCTGAAGCGCCGCGGCGATGGCGTTGTTGGGATTGATAATTTTAACCATTATTACGATATCGCCCTCAAGAAATCGCGAAAATCGCTCCTTGACCGCGCCGGCGTGTTCGTAATCAACGGAGACATTAACGACGCCGACCTGCTCAACAAACTGTTCAATTCTGTTCAGTTCACTCACGTCTTGCACCTTGCCGCACAAGCCGGCGTCCGGTACGCAATGCAAAACCCTAGTTCGTACATCAAATCAAATGTTGACGGGTTCGTGAACCTTCTAGAGATCTGCAAATCGGCCGACCCTCAACCGGCGATTGTCTGGGCCTCGTCAAGTTCAGTCTACGGGCTTAATTCTAAGGTCCCCTTCTCGGAAAAGGACCGGACTGACCAGCCGGCGAGCCTCTATGCCGCCACTAAGAAAGCCGGTGAGGAAATTGCTCATAGTTATAATCACATTTATGGTTTATCAATCACTGGGTTACGATTCTTTACTGTTTATGGACCATGGGGAAGACCAGATATGGCTTATTTCTTCTTCACTAGAGATATACTAAAAAGAAAGCAAATTACAATCTTTGAGGGGCCAAATCATGGAACTGTTGCTCGAGATTTCACCTACATTGATGATATTGTAAAGGGTTGTTTGGCAGCATTGGATACAGCAAAGAAGAGTACCGGAAGTGGTGGGAAGAAGAAGGGAAGTGCTCAGTTTCGAATAATTAATTTGGGAAATACTTCTCCGGTGAGAGTTGATAAGCTTGTGAGTATATTGGAGAAATTGTTGAAGGTGAAGGCGAGGAAGAAGGTTGTGGTAATGCCTCGAAATGGGGATGTGGAATATACACATGCGAATATTAGTTTGGCAAGAAAGGAGCTTGGATATAAACCTAGTACGGATTTGGAAGCGGGTTTGAAGAAGTTTGTAAAATGGTATCTCGAGTACTATGATGGAGCTAAGAAGAAGAGTTCGTGGTGAAGGAGCTCGAGAACAGGTTGATTTTCTTATTTTATCTTATCTTGTCATGTTCTTCAGTTGTTGCCTGGAGGTGTTATTTAGGATGTGTATTTTAACGATATGACACATTAGTGGAAAAAAAACTTGGTTGGTTCTAATGACATTGCTATTGATGGGGATTGTACAGTCTTTAATTGGGTTTATAAACGTGTATTAATCCGTGGGATTCCTATCTATTAGATTTAGTTGATCTAAATAAAAGTTGGTATTCGGACATTGTGATTTTTGTTTCGTTAATGTGATTGTACTTGCATATGTGGGTACTAAACGTGTTAAAAAAGAATGTTTGGGGGATTTACTTTGTTGCTTTATACTGAACCTGCTCATCAGGTACCATAGTTGAGCATTCGTTGTTGCCCTGCCCTGCCCTGTAGTCGTATATTTTTGTAGTTACATTTTCTTATCCGGAGATTTTGTGCTTTTTAGGTTGTTTTTTTTTATATATTTTCTTGCTTTATGCTGTTTAACCTGTGGATGTGATTCTTAAGGCATAGTATGAAATGACTTTGTTCGCTATGGTTCATGAAATGCATTAGTTATATTGTTTATGTTGTGTAACCAGAAAAAGAAACTTAAAACGCCTCGTAGAAATTGATCCTTTTCTGAAGTTGAAAATTTTCATTTTACCTTTCCCTTTGTTACATGTTTGATGCCAGACGAATCTTCATCCTTGCCTAGTACAATTTGTTTTCTGGAAGAAGTAGCTACCTGCGTGGCTTCAATTTGACTTGTAATGTAAAAATGGTCTTACCAATTTGTGTAACCAAAGCTTCTACTACTGTTTGAGCTCATTTAGTGTGTGTTGCTTAGGGTTTGCAAAGAGAACACCGTTTTGATGCCAACATGAGGAAGACTGCTTAGGAGGCTTGTGTTATATGGTTATTGATATAACTGCATGTAAATTATATGATTTTCAGAGATTTTTGTTGTTACTGTGAAGGAACTTTGAGCAATAATAGATTGATTTATTTATCTTAATGGAACACCGTTTTTTCTGAAGTTGAATTTTTTTTTTTTTTTATATTTTTTTTTTATTATTTTTTTTTTATTTATTTTTTTTCACGATAACATATGAGGATTCATGTTAGCCGACCCCAAATTATTTTGGGATTGAGGCTTTGTTGTTGTTGTTGTTGTAATGGAAATCTGAAACTTGTTATTGTTATTGATAGAATTGTTGATTGTATATGAATAACAAGTTTTTGATTTTCATTTGTATAATTAAACCTATACTCCCTCCTTCCCACTCCATTGTAAACCAACTTTTTGGGCACGGAAATTAAGGAAAAGTAGGAGAGAGAAATAGGTGGAGGAGGTGTTTGTGAGTATGAAAAATTAAATAGAAGAGAGAATGAGTGGGAGGAATAGTTAGGAGATAGAATGTTGTGAATGTAAAAGTAAAGTAGGAGAGAGAATGAGTGGGTGGAATAGTAAATATTCTTTGCCATTTTGGACAGTTCACAATGGAATGAGACGTTCCAAAAAGGAAATAAGTCCACATTGGAGTGGGACGGAGGGAGTACATGTCTTATGGCTGAAATGTTGTTTTTGGCTCTCTTTCTTGTCTGATTATCAATGGATGTTTGTTTCTGTTAACTAATGTTTACGCCTTGCGTTTTGCTGTCAATGTTTTTCTACCATATGACAGAGGTTTATACCGTGAAAATCTAGGTCAATTAACATTGGTTTTGACATTGTCAGTGTGTCCTCAAAGCTTGTTTCAGTCCAACATCAGATCATCTGTGTCCTGTTTTTTTTTTATTTAACTTGTTGCGCGAAATGGCAGCAGGTAATACCGTTGAAACCAAAGGTGAAGAATTGACATTATGTTGTATCTCTCCTCATTTCTATTTCTATGCTTGAAAGTGTTTTGAATCGTCGTCATCTTCATAGATTGGCTTGAATTGGCTCGAAAATTCCAACCAAGGATTTTAGAGGAAGAAATGAGCCCAGGGGCGGATCCGGGGGGGCGATAATTAACTTCAAGATTAACACCAGTGAGTGGTGTGGTTCAGCGGTAGAAGGGGTGAAGTTAAAGCCTTTGGTGTTTCCTTTCAAATTCATGTTCGAACCCTGCTATCTACATTTTTAATTAATTTTGTCTTCCATCTTTGCTATTCTTTCTCTTAACAGTTTTGTTTTTCTCTTTCTCCTAATTTCCTCACATTTTTTCAATCTTAATTAATTCGTTAGGCTTTTCCTATTTTTTTTTTTTGTTTTTGGTCTTTCTTCCTATTATCCCAAGTTTAATTAGCAAATTTGAATTTTTTTTTTGTACGAGTAATATATTTTAATAAATTGTTTGCGTTAAATACTTCAACATTATTTCAACCGTTCTTTGAATTATTTACTTTTATCATTTTTGTTAACTAAAATACATTGTATTTCATGGATCCGACCCATTTTTTACTTGTCCGACCCGAAATTTTTTTTTCCAACCCCCGTGTAATCTTGCCCCCCCCCCTCGGCCAATTCCTGGCTCCGCCCCTGAATGAGCCTAAAAGAGTTTTTCTCAGAGGTCCCATTTTAAGTGTTGATTCATTTTAATAAAATTATAAATCTCCAATGGTAAATAGAATATATGCTGAGTGATATGATTACTCGTTAGGCACAGTTAGGCACAATAGGAGAGGAGATAGGAAAGCAAATTACCCATTCGCTCAAGTGTTGTTGGGTTTGGTGATATCTAAGTTGGGAATACCTAAATTAGGAGATTAAACAAGCAAATTTGAAATTCCTGACACATCAAAGGAGGGAGTGACCACGCCAAGTCGGATGAGAAGAAAGAGTAAATGGCTCGAGTACCCTATGCTAGTGCAGTTGTTAGTTTGATGTATGCTATGATTTGCAATAGGCCAGATCTTGCTCATGCTGTCAGTGTTGTTAGTAGGTTTATGGGGAATCCTAGTAAGGAATATTGGCAAGCAGTGAAGATGATC
Source organism: Adenophora triphylla var. japonica (assembly GCA_022495995.1). Lineage (NCBI taxonomy): Eukaryota > Viridiplantae > Streptophyta > Magnoliopsida > Asterales > Campanulaceae > Adenophora > Adenophora triphylla. Next base: position 24,283 of record JAFEMH010007271.1, read on the forward strand.
TTCAGGTACCTTGGGGATACGTCAGATGTTGGACTCATTTATGGAGGTGGTACAGAATGTGCAGTTGAGGGTTATTGTGATTAGGACTACTCTGGGGATGTTGACACGAGTAGATCTATGACCGGGTATGTGTTCACTATTGGTGGGTCAGTTGTCAGTTATAATGCTACTTTACAATCTACGGTAACATTGTTTACTACAGAGGCGGAGTAAATGACATTGATAGAAGCTGCTAAATAGGGGATATGGCTAAATGGTTTGATCAACGACCTTGGGTTACATCACGATCAGGCTACAATGTTTTGTGACAGTTTGAGTGCAATTTGTTTGGCCAATGATCAAGTTCATCATGAGAGGACCAAGCACATAGATGTGAGTTATCATTTTCTGAGAAGTGAGAAGCGGATTAAGGTGAAGAAAGTGGATATTGCGAACAATTCTGTTGACATGTTCACAAAGTCCGTTCCGACTAGCAAGTTTCAACATTGTTTGGACTTGCTGAATGTTCGCAGCTATTAGATAGCATCTGAGGCAGAGGGGGAATTCTGGTTATGATTTGGAGGTTAGATGTCAAGGTGGAGATTTGTTGGGTTTGGTGTCATCTAAGTTGGGAATGCCTAAATTAGGGGATTAAACAAGCAAATTCGAAATTTCTGACACATCAAATGAGGGAGCGACTGCGCCAAAAGGAGTGCGTGACCGCGCTAAGTTTCTGCCAAAAGGGGGCGATCGCGCCCAAAGGGGAGCGATCGCGCGTGTGCCGAATTTGGATATGGGGCGATCGCGTCCAAGGAGGGAGCAATCACGCCCTATGCCGGATCAGGCCCATCAGCGGCAGAAATCTGTTTAGTGTTGAAAACCCTGCAGGGTTATGAGTAGGGTATATAAATAAGCCTACCCCCAACCATATTTGTAGCTAGTTACTTTTTGCTCATCTGTTTCTGCAGATATAGGGTTTGCACAACTGTGAATTATTTGCCAAGAATTCGTGCATTAGATTAGAGATTGTAATCGGTTGATTTCTAGAATATAATAATATTCTCTCCATCTGCCTGTGGATGTAGCCAAGTTGATAAACCACGTATATTATTGTATTGTATGATTGTTGCTTGTTTTTATCTTCTATATAGACCATGTTCTCACAATAAGTATCAGTTTGCAGCAACCTCAGCAAGAGTAGCCCTCCAAGTCTCCACCTTAGCCTCTTCAAATTTCTCTTTATGTTTTTCGATTGCTTCTTTATAATGCCCCTTTTTGCACTCAACCACAGACAGGTTGACATTGTCGGCAGAACAGTAGGCCGGTTCCATATCCTTCGGCATTCCGTGATATGCTCGAGCTCATCAAGACAGCCGGTAGAATCTGCACAGTGATACAAACTAGGGGTGTAAGTGGTTCGGTTCAAACCGTGGTTCGGAACCGAATCAAATCAAATCATGCGGTTTAGTTCGGTTTTCAAGCAATAGTGGTTTGGTTCGGTTCCAAAAATTGTCAAACCGTATGGTTCGGTTTGGACCCCCAAAGCATGGTTCGAAACCGCGAGACCGAACCACCAAACCGAACCAATAAACCAAACCACCAAACCTTTCAATATTAACCGTAGACATGTATATCTTTCATTTTCACCTTACATTTAGATTAGAAAACTCCTAATTCTATTCATGGATTTTAGCCCATAATCCTTTTTTCTTTTGGTTAATCTTCTTGTAATAATATTAATTTACTCTTTAGCACATACCATTACAAGTACTCAAATGGTTGTTATTATAAACATTGAAGCACAATTTCAAGTTGTGCTTAAATACTTAATCTCTTATTTATGTTGTTTGGAAAATTCAAACAAACATGACAATGAATTGTATAGTTTGAAATCATGTTCTAATTAATGGTTTAAGCAATGTTCTATTTAATGGTTTGAACCGTGGTTTGAACCGTGGTTTAAATCGCGGTTCGAACCGTAAAATCAAACCGCGGTTCGAACCAAACCATGGCGGTTTGGTTCGGTTCGATTTTAATTTTTTCATGGTTCGATTCGATTTGAAATTTTTCCAAACCGATGACTAGTGGTTCGGTTCGTAAATTATCCCAAACCGAACCATTTACACCCCTAATACAGACTGTCGAGTCTTCAATTGATATCAAGAGTTCTGACGTAACAACTTTGCCTCAGTAGCTGAGCCAGTTTTTTTTTTAAACAGGGGCAAAATAAATTTATTTTAGAACACTGTGAGAGCATCTGTAGTCATGATTTTTAAAAATTGTGTCATGCCATCACTCTCTCCTCCAACTCATCTCCACGTCATCAGTCATCAATAATCACAACTCCAAACAATTTTATCTTCATTCATGACAAAAGTCATCAGTTTCTCTCTCCTACTTTTTACTATACTCCACCATATTTTCTCTTTCCTACTCATTCATATTACATTTATTACTACCATATATAATTATTAATTATTGTACTATATAAACGATTAATTATAAATTTTATTATAATTAATTATTTTATTAATATTTATTAGTTTTATTTATATTATTTGAAGAAGTTTATATCTAATAAATTATAACATGAAAATTACATACGAAAATAAAATACATTAAAATACGTAGTAAAGCATAGAAAATATTAAAAATTACATGGGATACCATCTGATATGGAGCAAAACATTTTAATCATCCACTTCCTCATGAATTTTTTTTCATATATTCTCAATCAAGTCTTCCTTCAGTGAGATATTGATATTTGTATCTCGAACTCGACTCCTGTTACTCATATATGATGATAAATTATATCTTCGAACATTGGAGTAAGTAAACCTCTCATTTTCAGTACTACTTGATGCTTGATTTTGAGAACGGTCTTCTTCAAATTCTCTTATTATATCCTTATGATTCTTGTAGGTTGCACGTTCATTCTCGACAATCATGTTGTGCATAATGATACAAGCAAGCATAATTTTTCCCAATATATCCCTACTCCATGCTAGAGCAGGTTGTCGAATTATAGCGAATCGAGCTTGTAAAACTTCGAAAGCACGCTCCACATCTTTTCTCGCAAACTCTTGTTTTTTAGCAAATAATTTTTGCTTTGCTGTCTGCGGGGCACTAATGGAATGAATAAATGTCGCCCATTTTGGATATATTCCATCAGTTAGATAATAACCCATATTGTATGAATGATTATTTACCATATAATAACAGGTGGAGCTTGACCTTCCATAATGTCTGTAAACACTGGAGAACAATCAAGGACATTTATATCATTACACGAACCCGGTGTTCCGAAGAAAGCATGCCAAATCCATAAATCACGCGAGGCTACGGCTTCTAGGATTAAAGTCTATTATTGATAAAGTGACATAACAATGTCGGATTTATTATTGAAATAGACTTATCAATGACACAAATATTTATTACTAACCATTTAAATTAGTGATATGTCATATCTCAATAAATGTAAACATATTTAACTTTTTCATTTAATAAATAAACACACATTACAAATATTACATAAAACATTAGAAACTAAATAACATCACAATAATAGTTAAACTAAAACAAATATTTCACATGTTCAAAATCAAACTAACATGACTAAATATTCTTGAATTCTTCGTGCAATCTGGCATAAAGCTCCATTTCTTCCGATGACAAATTTTATTTTCACATTAATGTATTGTACAATTTGAACCTTCTCTTTTAATCCTTCTCTGCTTGCTTTTTTTCTTCTTTCTCTTTAAAAAAGTCAAACATGTGTTTATCCAGTTGAAGCCTCTCAGCATCTAGCTCGCGACTTATATTTAGACTATTGATACAGTTTGTACATGATCTACATCAACTTGAGAAGAAGTAGTTGACTTACCTTTTCGTTTAGACCTCTTCACTCTCATAGGACGAACCTCAATTGTTGGTGTATCTGAGTTTGATTTCTTAGAACTGTGACTGCTTTGTTGATCTTCAGCAATCATCCCATCTTGCCACTTCGGAAAGTGTTTCAGAATATCCCAACAATGCTCGAGTAGGTATTTTTTGCCATTGTTAGTTTTTTTCCATATTTCTCGAGCTTCTCCTATAACATTATCTTCACTCCACCCACTCTTCCTTTTTCGTTGTGCTTCTGCATAGACCCCAACCCACTTACTCATTTGAGCGCTAATTCTTCTCCAACGAGAAAATGTTGAATCCTTATTTCTAACATTTATGGTGCTTGAGTTTTCTCTTTGAGCTGCATCAAACTTTAGCATTATATTTGCCCAAAGGTCACCCCTCTTTTGATCAGTTCCTATCGCAGCATCTCCACCTGCCTCAAGGTAAGACGAACATAGGGCTTTATCTTCAGCTATGTTCCATGCGATCTTATCATGCTTACTTTTGGATTTACCGGGTTGATTAGAAGGATTAATGGCACCCTCTTCATCATCATCTTCAATATCTTGAAATAAAGTTCTTGAACTACCTACATCACCAACAGGTGTTCAAGGAGACCTATTATATTGTTGAGATGATGGATATTCAAGGTTTGAAGAAGAAAATTGAGTATTTTGAGTAAGGTACATATTTGGGGAAGAAAATAAATGTGAATTAATTTGGGATTGAAAAAAACCTTAAGCATTAACATGATTCGAAATTTGGTTGGTTAATTAAGATAGTTGAGGATGGTTTAACAAATTTGGATTTAGAGACATTTGGGCATTTGAGTTTCTATTGGCATTTGAATTTTGTTGAGAATATTGACTATTTCCATAATAATTAGGATAATTAGGATCCATAATTATAAAATGAAATTTTTTGGACAAAGTTAAAATGAATAAAATGGCTAATATTGAACAAAATAAAATGTTTGAGAAATTGTATGGAGTATATGAACTTTAGACTCAATTTATAGACTAGAAAAAAAATGACAAAATAAAATGTTTGAGAAATTGTAGGGAGTATATGAACTTTAGACTCAATTTATAGACTAGAAAAAAAATGATTGTTGCAATTTTTTTTAGAACCGTTGAGTATTTTTTTTTTTCCACATATCGGTTGCCAACGGAAATATTTTTGGTGACTTGTGAGCTGTTTTGGCAAGTGGGTTGGCCCACTTGTCAACCACACCAGATGGCGTAATCCTGCCAAGAAAGAAAAAAAGTCATTCACGCCATTGACCATTGTCATGAATGGGGTAGTTTATGGTGCCACCTAAGCGAATGACTTCTTCAAAAGTCATTGTTGTAGATGCTCTGATATAAATTGTAAACTTAGTTTAAATGGGGGGGGGGGCAAAAAGAAAATATAGTTTTATTTTTTTCTTGATCAAAAGGGGGCAAAATACAATTTTTAATGGTAAAAATCAAATTTTTTAAAAAATTATTAGTACTAATTTGGTACATTTTAAAAACTCACCGGGGGTGATTGACCCTTTAAGCCAAAGCCTACCTCCGCCCCTGTTTCACCTCTCCTAAAGTCGATTTCGCCTAAAAACGGACTATAGCGATGACAGCTTTAGAGCATCCCGGAGGTGATCGGTAAAGCTCCTACGTGGTCGACACCATGGAAACTCAAGAAGGCGTAGTCACGAAGTGGTGGTGACAGAGACAAAGGAAATGAAACATTCATAGAATTATTGGAGAAAATGAATTCTGACATGAAGTTGCAAGCGCATCAACACCAACTCTTGGGCTCCAAAGATGAAATGCAAATAAAACCTGTTGGCCTGATGATATAATGACTGGTCTGATTTAAAGTCACTGCCAAACATCAACAAAAATGGAAAAAAGACATACCCAAAAGCATAACACTAAGCAGCCATTTGTATAAGAAATGAAACCAAAGCCACAAACTTCAAGATCCAATGGACAAGAATTGCATAAGATGCACAAGTTTTCAAGAGTTACTCAGTACTTTTGCAATATAAACAATGTTATACCCATTGCAACTAGCAAGTAAAAACAAAAACTTTAGCTACAAGCCCAATTGATACAAAGCAGTATGTCTGTCGCGAAGATCGGCTCATAAAGAAGTGCTAATTATTTAAACGATAACTCCCTCCGTCCCACAATAAATGTCACATTTTGACCTGTCAATTTTTAAAAGAATATGCTTTTTGTACAATGGTAAAATTGCACTAAGATTACTTCCTTATTTAGAAATGCAACATTTATTTTGGGACGTAGAAGAAGGTAAGTGCGACATTTATTTTGGGATGTCTGAAGAAGGAAAGTGCGACATTTATTATGGTACGGAGGGAGTAAACAATACAGTACTTCTTTGGGGGATAGGATGTGAATTACAATAAGAAAAAATATACTGCTACTAGGTTACCTCTTCGAATCCTATTTGAGCATCCATTTGTTCTGACCTATCAACATCTTGAGTTGAACCATGCCATGTTTTGAATCACCAATTCAGGGGGAGGAGTTGGCCTGTGCTTCAGGTGCTCCAGGGTAGTAAATACTGCTTGTGTTCATCAATCAGCAGAAAAGATTTGACTTTTTGATTCTTTCGTGGCTTGAAAAAGCCCAACAGAATTCTTATCCAACTACTCTGTCCCAAAATGAATGTCCAAAAAGTTTGAAAATTGCTCTTCTTCAAGAGCAAATTTGAATTTTTTTTCGGAGATTCATTTTGGTACGGAGGGTTTAACTATTTTGCAATTCCGAGACATTAGTGTCCGAGTCAAGTTTCCACCAAGGCGTATAATTATCCTTTGAATTATCATCATCAACCTCATCTTCCCCAGAAATAAAACCTTCAAAATCAGAATCCTGATTCTCATAATCATCCTCACCATTGGAACCACACAATATCCTCTTCCCATCACGATCGTTCAACAGACCCATACCCAATACCTCTTCTTTCCTAACCTTCCCCAACATAATTTCTTTCCATGAAAATGAAACATCCGACACCCTCGTAAGAGCTCCATCATTGATATCTCCTACAACCACCGTCTTTAAGCACCTCAATTTTGCTTCTTCCAAAACCTCCACAAAGTCTGAATCATCAGAAACAAGTACCACACACTCAGCTCTTCTCTTATCCATTACATCCACCATGTGATTCCTCAATGCAATATCTGCCGCTTGTGGTTTATCCAAAACCTTCCTAACCCAAAATCCAGCTCGTTTCAGCTCATCCCCCAACCCATACCCCACTTTTGGAGTCAAAACATCTCTAGCGACATTTTTGTACTTCTCCATCTTCATCGAATACTTGCCCACAAGCTTCACCTTCTTACTCCCTCTAGCTGACTCGATCCGGTTCAACCTTTTCGCATTTTCACGCTCGTGAATTTGCCTAAAATGGTTCACAAACCTCTCATTATTATAGAACTTTCTCCCACAAATGTGACATTTATATGGCTCATCTGGTCTCAAAACACCCCGATTTTCCAACTGATTCAACACTTTCCGATCATTCCTCTTCTCCCTAACATCCGGCGGAACATAATTGAATGAACACTGATTAGCATACGCCAACATATACTCCCTCCGTCCCATAGAGCTTAGGAAGATTCTATTTGGCACGGGAATTAAGGAATATTATTATAGTATTAGGAGAGAGAATGAGTGGAAGAAGTGTTGTGAGTGTGAAAAATTAAATAGGAAAGAGAATGAGTGGAGGGAATAGTAAATTATAATGTGTTGTGAGTATTAAAATAATGTAGGAGAGAAAATGAGTGGAGGGAATAGTAAATTTCTTAAGAGTTATGGGACGCCCAAAATAGAAAGTTTTCTTAAGACTTATGGGACAGAGGGAGTATCTCACAACCCCAAATGATGCAGCCGCCTTCTTTAGCCTCTCTGCAGCATCAAATGGAGAAACAAATTTTGGTGGTTTGTTATCCAAATCCCAAAAAATTGCTACATTGTCCCGGACAACCCCATTATTCGAATTCAATGATTGGTTCGAAAACCCACTTGGGTTTGTCCCACAATGAAAACATTTTGCTATCACGACAATTGGAGCTAAGGTTAGGGTTTGGGTTGGGGGATATAGTCTTTTACAGAGAATCCCTTTAAAATTACTAACAAAATTGACAAATTCAGTCATACCCAGATGATGAAATTTGTCAATTTCAGATCTTTCAAACAGATTTGGAAAAAAAAAAAAAACACCAGTTAACATCAACCGAGAACGTTTGCACTGAACTTAGGCTTGAACAGGAGCAAGTTCAAAGCAATCGACTAACCTTTGAGAACATAGAAACATGGCGATTTGTGTGTTTGGTAGTGTGTGTGTGTGTGTGTGTGTGTGTGTGTTGCGGTGATATAAAGACACTGGCGCCGCCGCGACTCCACCTAAGCTTTCAATCGGCATTGAGGTCTTACTCCGGCACTCGGCGAGGGGAAGCGGTGAACTTTAGAGCAAATAGGGCCGTCGATTTTCGAACCGATCTTTTGAAATTCGCGATTTGAGAGATGACAAATAAACCCCAAAGCCTCATAAAGCCCCTCAGTTTTACACCCTGTTGCATGTACACGAGTTCCTAAGTTTATTGTTATTACAACCCGATCCCTAATAGTATAATTTTTTGCAATGTAGTTTAAAAATAAATGAGTTGTTAATTTTTTTTAACAAAAGTGGATGAAAAATTTAACGAATTCTTCTAAAAATTATACTATGTTTAGTTCAACCAATCCACCCAATACGTGGTTGGTTCGGTTAACCGGCGGTTCACGGTTATCGAACCGGCGATTCCAAACCTCCCAAAATATCAACCGGAACCGAACCGGTTAACCGCCTTAACCGGTTACGGTTTGACGGTTTGACCGGTTAACCGTTTTCAACCGTTTTTTTTTTTCAAATTAGATTTTTAACAGAAATTTTTAACAGATTTAAAAACAATTAAGAAAAAGGTTAATTTTCTAACAGTTTTTGAATAAAAAAGTTAACATTTTGACAGTTTTTTGAAAAAGCAGTTAATTTTTTAACAGTTTCTGTTAAGTTCTATAAAAAAGTTAACTTTTTTTTTTCAATTTTTTTGGATAAAGAAGACTATTTTAGACTTTTGTTTACTACATACAATTTTTGCAAAAAGTTATATAATAAAAGTTATGAATTTTGAAAGAAATAAAACTTAACAATTTTTTGAAAAAATTTAACTTTTAATTTTTTTCAATTTTTTTTTTGATAAATAAGACTATTTTAGACTTTTGTTTACTACATACAATTTTTGCAAATAGTTATATAAAAAAAGTTATGAATTTTGGAAGAAATAAAACTTAACTTTTTTTAAAAGAAACGAAAATATATAAAAGAAAAAAGGGACGGTACCCTTAAATTTTATTAATTAAAATAAAATTACAAAGAGGGGGACAACCAACCTTACCCTTTTATAAATAAGAGGGGACATTTAGGAGCCTTTACCTCAACCTAACTATTACAATTAAATAAAAATAAACATAATCTAAAGTCTAAACTAATCTAATTAAAATAAAAATTAATCTAAAACATCATTCATTCATCACTACTTTTCGTGAAGTTCTCGACATCGTATTGATATCTTGGATCCAATAGATCCTCATCATAAGACAAGTCTTGTTGCCTTTTTTTCGCTCTAACCCAATCGCCAAGTAAAAGTTGATGTTCCAAGTTTTCACTTGTTAGTTGGGAACGTCTTTCATCCAAAATATTTCCACCAACGCTAAATGTCGATTCAACCGCCACCGTTGAAGCGAGAGAGGCTATGACTTCTTTAGCAAATATGGAAAGTATAGGATAAATGTCTTTCCTTCTTGACCACCATTGTAAACCATCAAAATCATTTGAATTTGGGTCTTGGTTTAATTCAAAGTTTGTAATGAAATAAGTTTCTAACTCCACGGGAATGTTTGATGATGATGAAGATGAACCTCGAGAAGGAACACGTTTTTTACTATACAAATTTGCAAAAAAACTATATGGATCCCCACTAGTAAAACTTGGTTGAGAAGTAGAGGAATCATCTTCTTGTTGTTGGCTTTGAGAAGTGTTTCCATATAAGGCATTATATTCATTAAAAATGTTAATCAAATCATTTTTTGTGTCTTGAACAATAATTGACGGAAGTTCATTACTACCGTCACCATCGGAATATAACTTCATATAATAATAAGTTATAATGCACTCTAAATCATCTAATTTAACTTGGGGATCTAATAACTTTGCAACCAAGAAAAGAGACGAAATAGTGTCAAAATATTTAAGTCACTTTTGTCTCATGGAAACAATGCATTCTTTTAAAATATGACATTCTCTTAAATTGTCAAAAATAGTAACAATTGTAACACAATGCTCTAGCACCAAAACGGAAGTTGGATAATAAACTCCCGAAAAAGTCAAAGTAGCGGTATTAAAAATCTTTAACAATTCACATAAATTAATGCATGCATTCCATTGATAAGTAAATAGAGGTTCATATAGCCAATTGACATAAAAAATTACATTAGGAGATCTTTATAAGCAAAACCATCGGTTAACATTTTGTAGGTGAAATTTCACCTAGCTGGAACATCGTAAGTAAAATATTTGTCCGTCATACTTTTACTTCTTAAAAAAACTTATCCATTTTTTGTATTAGAATTTTTTTTAAAAATAAATTGAATACATCATCTAATTGCCTTAACATAAACCTCTAATGCATCTAAACCATCTCTAACACATAAATTAATTATATGACATAAACATCTAATATGAAAAAACTTACCCCCAAGTGAGGATTGACAAACGGTAATTAAATCGGGTAAACTAGCCGTATTAGCACTTGCGTTGTCAAATGAAATAGTAAATATTTTATTTAAAATACCATACTCAAGAAAAATCTCAAGCAATTTTGCACAAATATTTTCCGCAGAATGCGGTGGCTCAAAATCTTTGTAAGCAATTAATCTTTTTTGGATTTTCCATGAATTATCTATCCAATGGCAAGTAACGCCCAAATAAGTATTTCTTTGCCAATGATCACTCCAACCATCGACAAATTGAAACTTTATTTTCTAAATTTGATAAAACACCAATTAAATCTTTTTTATATTTTTTGATCACTGTAGTAATATCACGTACGATATTCGTACGTGGTACTCTCGTGGCGCCGGGGTTTAAAGAAAGGCGAGCAAAATTTTCATAAAAATCACAATCCGCAAAATTAAAAGGAAGACCTTTAACGCAAATTAATTTGGCTAGTTCATCCCTATAAACCCACTTATCAAATTTAAAAAGGACGAAAGAGGAAGACGAACCTTGTGCACCCGAACCCGAACTATGTTGTTGATATTGTAATCGAGTTTGTGTAGTGGAAATCCCAAGTTTCTCGGGATGTTTTGAGGCCGTATGCCCGTTGAGCATCCCATGCCCATCTGCCTCTTTTGAATGAGTAAGACGCGGTACAATAGTTGCAAAATGCTTGAAGATCATAATCATCATCGGCATTAATTTTTCTTTTGGTGAAATGGATGGTGAAGGTATCGGATTGCGGCGCTCTTTCTGTAGGAGGTTGTCGTTGTCCCTGACCCCGACCACCTCCCCTAGTAGCTCGGCTGCCCCTACCCCTCCTAGCACTACCACTTTCAATTTCAACATGTTCTTCTTCCTCATTTTGTCGAATATTTAGATTTTGATGATCAAAATCATCGTTGGGGGAGGAAGAACCAACATGTGACTTGCCTAAATTGCTTCTTCTTTGATTTTCAGTCATTTTGTGTAAGATAAAATGAAGTTTGGAAATGAAATGGAGCTTAAAAATGGATGAAAATGAAGACAAACACTAATTTCGTTAGAAAACTAACTGAAAATAGGACAATATTTAACTGAAAATTGGATGAGAGTAAGAGAATATGTGAATATTCGAAAGTAGAAGAGAAATAGTAGAGAGAATAATGTGAAAATAAAATGAGAGGAGGGAGGTGATATTTATAGTTAGTTTTTAATTAGTCAAATTGTTTTTTTTTTGTTAGATCCATTAGTAGAGTTAACTGGAAAGGGCCAAAGGGGGGGGGACAACAGGCACTGGAAACTGGAAAGGAAAGGGGGACTGGCGCCACACAGGCCCAACAGCCACAAGGCCACACGGTCACAACGCAGAGAGCCCAACGGTCATATGATCGTTTGAAATTTGAATTTGGCCGGTTAAACCGTCGGTTTTTAACCGGCGGTTGACCGGTTTTTCAGAATTTCAAACCTTAACCGAACTGCCTATTTACCGGTTTCGGTTACACCGGTCCGGTTAACCGGCGTTGACTGGTTTTGGCCGATTTTGACCGGTTGAAAACCGTCCGATTTATAAAATGGCCACGTCTACAACCATACACATCGAAAACTTAACATATGCAAAATGCTATTTTTTTTACATGTTTCAAACAAAAAGTTAGGGATCAAATTATAAATTTTACAAAAAAATATGAGACATTACTTTTACCACTGAGTTATCCCTTTGAAAACTACGCAAAATGCTACTGAAAAAATAATTTTTGCCCAATAAGATTGAGGTGGTAATAGCTGAGTTGAGATCATACGTAGAGCCGTCAATTTGGGATCGTTCCTTTGGAACATCCTGTTCCGTCATATAAATGGAACAGGACGGGATAGTATATTCTAATCCCGTATAAATGCAGACCTATTTGGCATATCCCGTTTGGGACGAGTGACAAAACAGGATGGGACGTGACGGGGCATTCCGCATTTTTTAAATTTTAATATTAATTTTATATTTTAACCATAAATGTATTTTAGCACTTAATCTTTAGTTTTTTTTTTCCAACTATACATTGTCTTTTGTGTTGATTAAACTGTTTTATGAAATTAAGAAATTTTGATCTTGTTGGATTGTAAAAGATTTTTTTTTTTTTTCAATTTAATGTTTTGACATCGGATTTTAGTTTTATAATATTAGAGTTTTCTTGTCGAACATTGTCCCGTATTGTCTCGCGTCCCGAGATAGATTTGGGATGAGACGAGGTATTTTAGGCCCGCAAATAATTCGGGACGACCCATCCCGTCCCGCGTAGTTGCGGGATATTATAGTTTCGTCCCATCTCGTCCCGTTATCCCGAATTGACGACTCTAATTATATGTACCACTTATGTGTTTCACTGTATATATCACACGTAATTCAATGATTATAAGTGAGTAGAGATGACATCAACATGACAATATCATTTATACATAATATAATGATCATACTCCCTCCGTCCCGGTTCATGCTTCACCATTTTGGTGAAACAATCAAATTAAGAAAGCAATATATATACAGTATTAAAAAATAATGGGAGTGGGAGAAGGATTGTGAGAGGGAAGAAGTGAGTGGATATGATAAGTGGGACCCATAATTAAAATGTGTGAGAAAAAAAGTTATTGGGTATAATAGAATATTAATAAATTTTTTTCATTTTAGAAAATGTGAAGCTTTTACCGGAATACCCATTTGAGTAAAATGTGAAACTTCGAACGAAACGGGGGAGTATATAATATATAATGGCATAACAAACAAGATTGTAATTTAGCATTGCCAAAAACTTATAAAAAACGCGTTTTTTGTGAGCTTACAAAAAAACGTGTTTTTTAGAACACGTCTTTCTCACTACTCCCTCTCTAGACGCAAACAACAATTTTCTCTCCGTCTTCTTCACCGATTCTCCCTCTCAAAGTGCCATTCGCCGGCGACCCTCTCCCCTTCAATCTCCCTCACCTTCCTCTATAACCCCAAACTGTAATTAGAAGGAAATTGAAAATCATTAGAGAAATCAAACGCATATTGAATTAATTACCTTCAAGGCAGGTGCTTCACCTCGAACAATCTTACAAAAAACGCAATCGGTCTGTCGATCCTCGTCCTTGGCGTCGGAACGGGAATCGCAATTGGACGGCGACAAACAAGTAGGATGGGGGCGATTCTGATGAGGAAGAAAGGGAGGAGACTACGGGGCGACAAAATCTGGATTTGAGGCGTGGAGCAAGAGCAAGTGCAAGTGCTGGGGGGAGGAGAATGGAGGTGAGTTGTTTCCGATTTTGAACAAAGGGGATCTTCAGAAACTCAATTGGTAAATTGAAAGAATGGTTGCAGGGGATGGGTAATTAGATGCCAGTGCGGGTGTTTTGAAGTGCCAGTGCATGTGTTTATGAGTGCCAGTGTTTGTGTTTTTGAGAGCCAGCAAAAATAATTATCAATGTTTTTAAGTGCCAGAGTATGTGTTTTTGAGTGCCAGTTCATGTGTTTTTGAATGCCAGTTCATGTGTTTTTGAATGCCAGTGCTTGTGTTTTTGAGAGCCAGCAAAAATGTTAGTGTAACAAAGTGCCAGTGTTAGTGTAACAGAGTGTCAGTGTGAAGAGTGCCAGTTCATGTATATAAAAGTGCCCGTGTAAAAAGTGTCAGTGCCAGTTTAACAAAGTGTCAGTGCCAGTTTACACTGGCACTTTGTTAAACTGAGACTGACACTTTTTTCACTGGCACTTTGTTACACATACACTGGCACTTTGTCATACTGACACTTTATTTAACTGACACTGATATAAACGGAGAAACACAAAATACATTTTTTCTAATGTCAGAAAAAACGCGTTTTTCGTTAGAAACCAATTTGGCATTAGATCCCTCATTAAATAAAGTAAATAAATTAATTAAAATTTGATGACATCCTGTCAATAGACTGTCATTATATAAATCTATGGCCCCATCCACGTGGTTTAGCCTTCCCCTTCGTCAATCATATTGTTGCAGCAGAAGCAGCAGCAGGTACAAAAATTTGTACGAACAGCCCCCCAACCCCGAGGCCCTGGCCAAATCCTAGAACAGGGAGGGAAAGGGAAAAGGAAAAGGGGATCGAGGGGGATCAAACCAATTGTTGAAGAAACAAACAAACAATCAAGAAAATCATATGTATGATTCGTTACCAACAACGTAAGAGATGAAAGGAGGCGTCTTTTCGGCGCCCGGTGATTACATCTACTTCAAGTCTCAGGTCCCTCTCCACAAGATCCCTGTAAGTCTTTCACCTCAATTGGATGGAAATTCCCTCAATTTTGGTTTTGAGTTGACCATTTGAATTGGATTTTCTTGAATTATCATACCCAAATGCTAATATAGTTTGACCAAGAAATTTCTCATTTTTCTTTGTTTTTTCTTCATGTGTGGCTGTCTTAATTAACTAAAATTCTAAAGTGGGTTTGTTTGATTTTAATATTTGTTGAGCTTAGATTGGGTGTTAAATTATGATGAAGGTCTTTTTGTTTTTGTACTTCGTATTGGCTTTTGTGTTCCTGTAGTGTGATTCACTCCATCTTTTATGTTAATTTTGAGGTAGTTAGACAATCAATTGATGTTGCAATGGATGAAATTATCAATTGGCTAATGGTATTTGAGAAGAATTTAGGACTCCCTCCGTCCCGAAATGATCTCCTACTTTTTTGTTGTTAACAAGAAGTACTTTGAGCATTAATTATATGTTAATATAATTATCCTAATGAACATCTAAAAACTGTTATTGATAGTATTTATAAAGGTGTATCAATAACAAGTTTTAAATTTTCATTAGGATGATTAAATTAACCTTAATCTATTGGTCAAATCACCTTTGTGTTAACACAAAAAAAAGTAGGATGATCATTTCGGGACAAAGGGAGTATATTTTTTGTATCTGATTTAGTACGATAGTATTTTGTTGCTAGGGATTGTTAGTCCGTGTCTCTTTACAAACTCGAACTTGGACAGTAAGAAAAAATTCGATTATATATTGACCTGTTTATTTTCTGTTGTATGAAAAAGCTCAAGTGGGGGTTTGATTATAATAGTGTTTGAGCTGTGCGTTTCTTTTTCAGTTTGAAATAACCGTGTAACCAATGTATCTTGAAATGCCTTGCCTTGTAATATGGTGAAGAAAGTTACAGATTTAGTGATGGATATCTGTTTAAGTGGAGTGGTGATTTAGCCTTACCTTCCTGTTTGACCCAATATCTTAACCAGTTTGTTCTTTCTTATGGGATTTAGATTGTGGAAATAAACTAGTTCTGATAATGGCTGAAGTTTTCAGAAGTACTTTGTCTTGACTGCACTTTTAACGTTTTCACTGTTTGTTGAGGTTGATACACTGACTTAACTATTGAATAATGATCTAAGGAAACAACTTCATTGGAGCCTTTCTATATACTCCCTCCGTCCCTAAATGAATGTTCAAATTTCAATTTGAGGGACACCCTGGAAGTGTGTGCTTTTTTTTTTTTTTTTTTTTTTTTTTTGTAGCTTTTAATGGCAAAGATGCATAAATATTCTTGTTATCCACTTTCTAAACATTTAGTTTTACGATAATAAAATGAATAGCGAATTTTATTTGGTGAAAAAGCGTTAGGGACATAGTTTTTTTTTTTTTTTACAAAAAAGACATTTTGGGACAAAAATTTCTTGAATTTCGACATTCATTTAGGGACAGAGGGAGTAGTATTTATTGAGTTTACTTCTTTCAATACTTGCGGATCCATACTTGTTTATTTGAAATTCTGAATTTTCATATAGCTAAGACTAGAAGCAGCTTTGTGAAACAATTTTGACTTTGTTCACGCTCTTGACTTTATGGTAGTCCTCGATTGTTCCGTCATTTGGCATATTGTTGGTCACCAGGTTATTTTTATTGCAAAACTCTCAAGAAAGTATGATGATAGTGGATTTATCTATACGTATTTTACTTGTGATTGATACTGGATTATTATGGTCCACTTTTAATTGTAAGTATTGTCTCATAGATATTGTGTCTTTTGACTTCAGATTGGCACAAAGCAATGGCGATATTACGACTTTGGTCCTAAAGTGGTGCCTCCACTTATCTGTCTTCCAGGGATTGCTGGAACAGCAGATGTTTACTACAAACAGATCATGTCATTGTCCATGAAGGTAGTGGTTTCAAAAACTACTTGAAATATTCCTAATATTACCTTTCTCTTTATAACCTCTTACCTATGTCATCATACTTTCCCCACCCCCTAACCAAAACACCATGAAAAGTGTAACACGAGTGAAATGATGGAAATAGACTGATATTTACGTGGACTTTAGTAGAGTTGTTACTGTTAGGCATAAAAATGTTAAGAGAAACACTAGATTGAGTTTCTTGTTGTAGTGCTTTTGAAGTGATTTAATTAGGGGACATTTTAAAGTTGTTAGTTGTAGACAAGAACAAGTTGAATGAGAGTTCTAATCATGTGGATTATATTTCTGCAATTGTATTCGAGGAATATATTTGTTACAACAATAAAGTACAACATATATATCTAATATTATTCGAAACAGTAGTATTATTCCATACAACTGGGGAGGCCTTCTCCCTCCCATTTAACACTACCTCCGCATGAAAGTTGAACGTACCACCACATGAAGAAAGGATGAATTCCGGACGACCTTGGTCTATCACAAAAACACACATCTCAGATTAAATCGCCTGTTACTTTCCTTAACTCGTCTCCTTCCCCCTTTTGTTTAAGAGCTTGAATAGTAGCTACAAAACATGTCCGTACGCATTTTGATGGGCAATGTGGCAACACTGCCGGCACATTTCAAATTATTGGGGTAGTTGGGATTCGGGCAGGGTGTTGCAAATGGTATCAGAGCAGAGCTGACCATGGTAGCAGTACATGGGCTGGTGCAGGAACCATTGTTTATGGTCCTACATATGGGATTTAAATGTTGGCATGATGTTCATGAAAAGGTGGATACCAACACCCTGCCGGTAGCTAAATCGTTGGGATAGGTCATAGGCCTCTGTGCTAAGTAACCTTGATTATTTACCAAGGAAGTTGTGGGATATTGCATGTGAAGTGTGTCTGAATTTTGAGTAGATTACGAAGTCATTAATTTTAGGTACTTGCATTAAGGTATAAGCATCTTTGTGGGAATTATGTCATGGATTCGTTTTCAAGTTGTTAGCTGGCTAGTGTTAGGGGTTGAAGTGTTGCACATAGAACTTCCTTGCATATTTTAACTCGTGTCACCTTCAGGTCATATATGGAAAAATTAAACAAAGGTTTTTTTCAAATCAATAAGCTCAAAGAAGAAGAAAAAGGCAATAACATTCATTAGGGTTAAATTTGCTTTTATCCCCTACTGTGTGAAGGTTCTGCGGATTCATTACTTAGAGGAACTACTAGAGGAATCAACGTAGTGTGTAATAAGGAGGGATACAACTAAAGAGAGAAATTATTGGAGAAAAGAAAAAGTATGCTCAGGGAAGATCATAATTGGATTCCTTGTCCATTGTATAATCAGCTTCCTCGTTTATTCATCTTGTCCTCAGTCCTAATTGTCCTGTTTTTGACTTTTTTAACTCGATCATGTTGCAAGCTCAATGTTACCTGGTTTATGTTTTACCACCTTGGGTATAGTGGCTGGGGTGGGAGGGGGTGAGGGAATTTGCTGTTATTCTCTATGCTGCAATTTTTTTTAACCCCATAGTCATACATTAGGCTTGTTTCAGTTATTTAGAAAAAAATCATCTGGATACATCCTTTATTCATTTAATGCAGAAATTTTTCATCCTACTCCTCATACCCCCTCCTTTTATTGATAAGACTAGGCAATTCAAATGCATTATCAAATGGTGGGAGTTGACTGGGGTAATGAAGTGTGGCCGATCTTCTCTTCTGGGCAATTTGGGATTCCTTACCAAACAGGTGAACTTTATATAGAAATTGAGTGGTGGTATCGCAAACAAATTGTGGGAAAGGACATTAAACGAGTATAACTTGTTTGGGGCATAGTGATCGTTTGGCTCGCTTATCATCTTGGAAAATCCAAGTGAGTGCGCAATCATATGAGTGCCAGATGTGGCTCATGTGAATGAGTAGAGGACGGAGTAGAGGAGCATATTATAGGAGAGATTACGATTTACGAAATAGTGCAATGACTCTAACAAAAGAGAATGCCTGTACAAAATCTTCCTAGTTATGTGATAGATCATGTTTATTCTGCCTGAACCAAAACAACTATGAATTGAAATGATGTGATTTGATTTTGCTCTAATCTTTTGAGGGTTTATTTGATTATTTAATTTTTTTGATCTTTGTCTGTTTTGTTTGGTTTTTAAGTAGACGTTAAGCACCACTTAGAGCACAACTACTAATATGGTTTCCTTAGAGTGTCTCTTTATATTCTTCATTCTGTTTTTTCTCCTCAGGGTTATCGAGTGATTTCTGTTGATATTCCACGTGCGTGGAAACATCGTGAGTGGGTTCAAGCATTTGAGAAGTTTCTGGATGCTATTGACGTTCACCATGTAAGATTTTGTATCACTTTATATATTCTTTTTTGGATGAATTGCGTTATATTCCCCTCTGGTGTTGGTAGGGGATCGATTTCATCCTTCGTGTACAAAGTTGTACTCTTCAGCATATAGTCAATTACTACTATTGAATTAAAGCAAAGAGTTTGTGTGTCTACCATGTACTTCAACTAGCATCAAAATGTGAAGGTAATATATTTGTCTATGGAGAGAGTAGATGGAGGAATCTTTTTTTCTATTAGTTTGGAATTAGATAAAAACATCTTTGGCAACCTGTGTTTTCTCTTTTCTCGCCTGGTGCAGTAAAAGATACAATGTGATGGAACTGTGTATGATTGGAGAAATACATTGTATTGAATTTGTGTGCCAACTAGTGAGAGTTAGTATCATTATCAATGATAATGATATGTTGGGGAATTGGTGGTCTACGAGCAGTACTTGTCTCATACCAAGTGTACAAGGAAAAAAACAACATGCAACAATATCTATATGAAAGCAATTAAAAACGAACACGAGATTTGTTCACCCAGTTCATCCCACACTGAGACTAGATCTGGGGGCATTATCAAGCCATAATATTCAATAATATCAGATTTGTTGTGTTACAAACTTACAAACAAAACCCATGATCTCCCTCCGGATTCATCCCCTCTATCTATGTAAACACCACCACTCATACTGTCACTAGACATAACCTATGTGGAATGCCCCTAAGGGAACCCAAAGACCTATCAATGCCTTTGACTCTCTTTGTGGATCTCACAGATTCTCTCTAACTAATTTTTCTAGCACATATGTTTATGGCTGTCACTTTGACGTAAATAGGATACAAAACAAAGTCATAGAAGAAACCTACTTACTCCCCAAGAAAGGAATCCGGTGCAAAAAAGGAAATCCAGATCTGCCGTCAGCACGGTCATGCTAAGCGCAAAACTCGAATTTTTTGCTTTTATGATGCACGGCCGTGCGGTCGTGCCGGCCAAAATTCACTCCTATTGCACTTCTTCCTCTTCCCTTAGCCTAGTAGTTTCCTAGTTTGTCTACAATTCCAACATGATAGTGGTAAGAAATGACAAATCATGTATGGTGAATTGGTGATTCAGGATTAGATTGATTATCTTTTGATAGAAAAATCCTGCACCTACGTAACTGAATGGCAAACAAGTATTTATGCGACCAAATCTTATTAGTTTGAATAAAGTCTGACTCGCAAAGATGAGTTCCATGTTTCGAGTTACATGGAAGATTCAATCCAATTTTCACGCACATTGTGAATGACCGAAAGATTTGACTCAGGATTTGTTTATTTCTCTTACTGACCGACAGAGGTGCCCATTCTCCTGAAATCTTTGCTGGAAAGAATTTTTATTAAATCAAAACTATTGTTGTGGGAATGGCCCGTGCCACTGCAACGAGCTTTGATATTGACTTGTTCTATTTAGAGATATTTTTGTTATCTTCCGGCTACTAGTATATTGCCTAGTAGTATTTCAATTAGAAGTAATAGCCTGTGAAATAATAAAAGTGAAGTCTCGTATAGCTGTATGGGGTTGATTATTAGATTTTGTTTATGCATTAAACTTGTTCTGTTTTTTAGTTCTCGGTAACATTTGGTTTCCTCTTCTGTACTTAATTCATGATCCCGACCACACTAAATGTTGACTGCAGAGGAGGTTAGCAAGCTACATGAAGAAGAAAACACATTTGAGTGAATGATGATAAATCTTTTATTTTTCCAACTTGTAACGATCTTCATTTAAGCATATTTGATTCTTGACTGTGATTCAGTCCCAGAAAGGCAGATTGATGATTGCGCTTGCAGATAACAATTATACAAGTCGTATTAGTAATTACTTACTCCCTCTGTTCATAAATGAACGTCGATTTTTTTTTTCTTCGAATTTTCTCTTGCTCAAGAGCAAATTTGAAACATTTTTCAACATTCATTTAGGGACGGAGGGAGTATATAAAAAGTGGTATTAGTTATTCCTTATCATAAATTAATAGGGAGTTGGCTGACCAATCCTTGTTGAGCAGATACATCTTTATGGAACATCCCTTGGAGGTTTCTTGGCACAACTTTTCGCTCAGCATAGACCACGCCGAGTGAAGTCATTGGTGCTTTCAAATGCATTTTTGGAGACAAGTAGCTTTGCAGCTGCCATGCCTTGGGCTCCAGTGTATGTAGTTTAATATCTATACATGAACTGATTAAATTGCCTCTTGTAGCGGTAAAAAATATAATGCATTTTTATGTTTCCAGAGTGTATTGATATTAGTTTTTCACCATGCAGAGCAAAATGCATTTCTATTTTTCTACTGATTTTCCATATTGTTTCTTTATTTTAGGAAGTACGACCATAAAAAAGAAAAATGTATTTAGGCAACTTGATGGAAATATGTGGAGAAAGAGTACATGTAAAAAGTTTGACTTTGAAAATAGGACTTTTTTTATTTGGAAGTGGAAGGGAAAAACTTGAAAACTTATTTTTCCTTGCTTTCCCATGTGCAGTGTTGGTTGGACCCCTTCTTTTCTGCTAAAGCGATATGTATTAACAGGAATTCCTGATGGTCCTCACGAACCATTTGTTGCTGATTCTGTAGACTTTGTTGTTGCTCAGGTAAGATTTCAATTTGGCAGAGCAAACGAGTGTGGGAAATACTTTCTATTTAGTACTCCCTCCGTCCCTAAATGAATGTCCAAATTTCATTTTAAGGGACACTCTGAAAATGTGTGCCTTTTATACATTTTGATGACAACGATGCATAAATATTCTTGACATTTAGTTTTATGGTAATGAAATAAACAACAAAAAAAAAAAAAAATGGGACTATGTCCGATAAGTTCTAAAAAAGTTTCATAATGCCCGATAAGTTCCTTCCCCATGTTGTATTATGATGTTGTATTATGTTTCGAAAATACAACATCAATTAAGGCCATAATACTGCATTCCGACGGTGACCGGAGTCCGAAGCCCATGAACCGGCGACCAGATTCCAACCTCCGGCGACCGGATTCCGGCGATCGGCGGCCGGATTCCGGTGAAAACTGACCGTATTCCAGCGAAAATTGATCGAAATCCGGCATGCGGCGATAGCAGACAGCGGCGGAGCTGGGCTGTGGCGGAGGCGGTGGTGCGAATTCAGTATTATGATTTTAAACTACTGCATAACTAAATGTTGTATTATACATAATACAACATGAGAACTTATGGGGCATTTTAATACAATGAGAAACTTAGTGGGAAGTGATTTGTTCCGAAAGGAACTTATGGGGAAATTCCCAAAAAAAAAAATTTGGTAAAAAGGCGTTTAGGGACAGTTTTTTCACTAGAAAGACGTTCATTTTGGGACAAAAATTTCTTGAATTTGAACATTTCATTCAGGGACAGGGAGTAGAAAATTATGTCACACCATCTAGATTCTTCCCCTCCAAATATCGAATTAGACTAAGGATTGGCTAATTATTTGAATGCACTCATGCCTTGAATGAAATTTCTATTCCATATCCGTTATCAACCGACTTAAAAGAATAGATGTTTCTTCTAAGAATAGATGTTTCTTTACCGTGCTGCTTCTAATGCAGAAGTGTATATAACATGCAGGTGGAAACTCTCTCTAGAGAGGATTTGGCCTCAAGGTTGACTTTGACAAGTGATGCTGCATCAGTTGGACCGCTACTTCTTTCTGATTCTTTTATCACTCTTATGGATGTATGTTTGCTTAACTTGAGGTTAATATTTGTTTATAACCGCTTTCTCTCTCTCACACACACAAGAAGAGAAAAATAGTTACGGTTGATCAAGAAAAAGGGGAGGGGAGTTTATTGGAAAGAGCGGTTTTTTCAGAAAGGGATTGTTCAAACAAAGTATTCCATCCATACTAGAAAAATAATCCCATTGATAGAATGTTGTTTTACTAGTTTGCTTTGTAGCTTCTTGAACTTGCATTGAACTTGCACTCAGTCCATCCTAAAAAGATTGTCCCATTCCTAAAAATGTCAATAATTATAGAGAATTTTGAGAAGGTACACGCAAGTAAAGCATCAATAATTAATTGTTGGACTTGTCAAATGGAACAATCTTTTTGGGACATCGGGAGTAGCATTTTTTAGAAATGAGACTATTTATAGGGACAAGCCAAAATGGAGAAAGGGGATATTTTCTTTTTTGGGACGGAGGGAATACTATTTTTTGTCTTTTTTCTTCTTGAATATCACCCATTTGGATGCTGCAAATTGATTTATAATGAGAAGTTAAGCAACTTTGCTAACATTAGTGTTGTTGATATGACATGCTGCTCCTTGAAGACGAATGACAAATGTTCAACTCCCCAACAGCTCAAAGACCAAGTCAGTGAAAGGTACCCCGGTGCAAGAAGAGCATACATGAAATCTGGTGGTGATTTTCCATTCCTTTCAAGACCCGATGAGGTTAATCTTCATCTTCAGGTACCTATATGGTTTTAGGCGTATCTACCGTAAGGTTCCCATTCAAAATGGTCATCATAAAAAATATCATTTGCAAGTAGTTAGTTTATCTTCATTTTATATTTCTTTAAAAAGATGCATCTTAGGTCAATTGACATATAGAAAATGTCGATTATTCCTAGTATCTCTGATCATTAGACTTTCTAAAAGTGGACCCTTAGATTTGAATGAGGGACTACTTTGTTAGTGAATACTTGAAGAAGGAAATGCAACCTCCGATGCAAAAGAACAAATCCGAAAACTTCTCGTATATGTTTGTCCTAAAACAAAAGTTGCACATTCGTATTGAATCTTCAAACTCCATAACTTTTCAAAAAAAAAAAAATTGTTTCTTTTTGGCAGTGTTCTAAAAGACCCCGCCTAAGGGCGCCTAGGCCCCGCCTAGTCGCTAGACCTCTCTCCAACGCCAGTTCTAAGCTCCGCCTAGGTCCCGATTTATCCCGACTAGTCCCCGCCTAGGCGCTAGGCTTGGCTCCGCCGCCTAGCATCCGCCTAGCGCTTTTTAGAACCTTGCTTTTTGGAGACATGGTGGTAGTCTTTAACATCAAAAAATGCATATATTTTTTTTGTAAAGCTGAAAAGAACATAGAGAATCACGTGTACAATGCTAGACTAGTTGTTTTTTTTTTTTTTTTTTTTTTGGGGGAGCAAGAGAGTATATTATTCCCCACATTTTAATCTTTGAACATGTGGCAGCTACACCTACGACGAGTAGGTGTTGAAGCTCGAGAAGACCTTGTTCCAGGTATTCCAAATGATGGAGCCGGTGGTAGTAGCTCTAGTGAACAAAATAACAACAGAGGCGGCAGCACTGATGACTCTCCAAACAAAGAAGCAGATTCAAATTCAAACCCCGAGACCTCTTCTACTCAATGTCAACCTCCCCTAGTTCCAGAATCTTCCGATTCCCAAAATCTCGAGAACTCTCTCGAGCTTTGTTTGTTCTTTGAGAATCAGGAGGGGATGTTGGCGGCTACAGCCTTTCTGCAGGGTTTGGCAATGGAGTTGTTAACTGCTTATCAGCTTCCTCTTTTTCTGGTAATATTGTACATTGAAAATGAGTGTTTTTGGAAATGTAGAGAAAGTGTAAATGGATCCATTGTATGATAGTGTTTCAATACAACTTTTTGGAGTAAATTTTCAGCATATTCTATTATTTGTATATTTTTTGGAAGTTGTATTTAATGCATTTTGTTTTTAAGTTATGACCAGAATTACCCTCAAGATTATTTGTAATTACTCCCTCTGTCTGTTATCATCTTGAATAGTGAAAATATTAAAATGCAGTATACTCCCTCCGTCCCGTCTGAAAGGACATTTTTGGGTTCTTGCACGGAAATTAAGAAAAGTGATGTAGGAAAGAGAAAAAGTGTATAGTGAAATAAATGTTGTGAGTGAAAGGTGATCTAGGAAAGAGAAAGTGGGATAGAGAATAATTAGTGAATATTTATTGTGAGAGTATGACAAGTGGATCCCATAAATAAAGAAGTAATAAAAAAATTTCCATTTTTTGGTTGTGCCTTTTCAAATGGGGCATCCAAAAAGGAAATTTGTGCCATTTCGGATGAGACGGAGGGAGTAAAGTGTTATGGCAGGATAACAAAGTCACAAAGACACAGCAGCAGCACTGGTCTTCTTATGCTCTAAGAACCACTCACGAGGCCACCAATCGGGTCGAACTGGTTCAACCTTTACATCTTCTTGACCTTGTATGGCCAAGGGTTTGAATGCTTCTTCTAGGCGGAGAAGTCCAAGACCACGAGATCCAAGTGCAGTCGTGACTGTCCCAGCCTTCTTGCCAGATGAAGATACTATTACTTCTGACTTGGGGGCGACTTTTTGCTCCACCTCTGAAATCAAAAATAGGGTCAACTCAGAGACAGATACTGATACTCCCTCCTTCCCAAATTGAATCATCATAGAGGCAGTGGAATTCATCCACCCAAAATGGTCATCATACCTTCTCCGTTATCATTAACAAACTTCAGTGGAAGCAAACGCTTACGAATTACTCCACGGTGATGTGAACGAGCAATGAGTTCTTGGCCCACGTAGCATCCTTTGTCAAAGCTTATGGCATTTAGGCCAGCCAGATTGTACTCGAGCGGAATTGCCTCACCTAAAGATGTAATGATTATAAAATTTTTCCTTATATCTCCAATACTCGACCAGACAAATACTATATACCCATCAAGGAATTAAAAGTGGGAATATATTCACAAGCGGACCAAAACACACCTTTTGGTATTTCAGTTGAACCTTCAGCAACTCCTTTCTCTAATCTCCAGAGAAGGTAGTTTTCTTCATCTGTGTCTTTATCAGCCTCAACCAATGGTGCTGCAACAGTCAGTTAAACATGTTTCGGCTTAATCAAACCAACATACTTCAATATGTATGCATTAGAACCTCCATAGGACCTAGCCAAGGCAAGACAACCTACTTAAAATTTGCCTACACTCGATTAGCATAAGGTGCTCAGCACTTTTTACTACAAGTTTTAGGTTCAACATGAAAAACAATAATCGTGTAAAGAAGCTTTAAGTTGTAGGATGATTAAAAGCATATTGGCAACGTGAAGTAAAATCAATGAGCTCTATTTTACTTCACGTTGCCAATATGCTTTTAATCATCCTACCATGAATATACGTGTTTCCAGATATAGTCCGTTACTTTGAAAATTAGGTGCATTTACATCAACAAATATACTGAACTGTATAAATTACAAATCATTTACTTGACACCGGAAGCGATTTTGTAATACCAGCTTATCATCATGATTTATTTATTTTTTTCTCTCAATCCACAATCTAGTAATTCCAGGTTGGAGCTTTGTTATTTACCATTTTCAGAGTTGAATTACCTAAGTAATGGATTACTCATAAATATTCCGATAATAGAATGCCGTATATTTGAATGTTTCCATAACAGAAAGGGCCAATTTAATGCTATCATTAGTTATTTGTTTATCAATTGTTTTTACTATTTTTACCATCTCTCCACTTTTTCATTGTTTTCTCACCTCTTTATTGACGCGTTCATACAACGATTCATGTTAGCCGACCTCAAATTATTTGGGACTAAGGCTCTGTTGATGTTGTTGCGGTTGTTAGTTTATTACTACAATTGAGTCCATTGAATATATTTCTGGGTTCACATCCGAACTTTGGGATGTGCCAACTACCACATATACATGTCAAGAAAAGGACAAAATTACTGAAACTAAAGACCAAAAGCTGACCTCGTAAATTAGATTCAATGGCCGGCTAAAGTCTCGTGGGGAGGGCAATGGGAAAAGGAAAAAGTACGGAATATTAAAACTCACGTATTGTGTCTGATGGAAAGATCCCTCTAAATCCAAGACATTGCAATCTCGGATCACTGTACCACTGCCATCCAACATTACTTCCCCGTGAAGCTGACATACCAGAACGATCAACGCCGCCACCCCATCCCACAGAAGCCGCCTCTGGTTCCCGCTCAGATGATTTCTCAGTAAGGTTCCCACCGTACCTTTGCCAACAAGAGAAATCTTTTGCCACATTCTCAATCTCAACCTTGGACCTCAATCTATACCTGCATACAAAGACGAACATAAGTTTAAATGAGACTTACAAGTGAAATTTTTTTACATCTGAAAGAGTGGCATGTTAGCTTTTGCTGTAGGATTGATGCATTAGACGGGATTTATCTTCAGTCAAAGCACGGATCACCGTGTTTTTTGTATTTTTTCTGTTCATGACTCATAATCAGTATAATCTTGCTCAAGTGAATATTCTCGCTGAAAAGTGAAAACAAAAACTTCTGTCCCCATCTTTTCCAGGAAAAAAACATGGGGAGGTAGGACACATAGTTTGTAACATTGATCCATAGTTTCCTTCTTTTATTCAAATATCCTTCACGACCTTGCAAAAAGCTCACATGCTTAAACAAAATAAAGTCCCTAGTTTGATGGAATAGACTGGAGTAGCATTTGCACACGAGAAAAAAGTCTCATCACAAGTATGCAGGGAGTGCTCGGGCATGAAAAGCATAACATAGTGTAGGTTCTCAACACATGATAGAGCACATAGAAAGTGACTTTGTGCTCAAACATTCATTGCTGGGTACTATTTCCTTATCGCAAAGTGTCACTTCTTGCAGGAGCATGAAACTATGGAAGTTCATGAATTTGAATCTTTTTTACATTTCAACCTTGTATAAACTAATTATCACTTAAATCACATCTACTGGGACCAAATAAAACCTGAAAATTGCTATTCATTGTCATTTATAAGCAGGTTAATTAATAGTCAAGAAAACAGAGATAATAAACACAAAACCAAGAAGCAAAGATCGTGATGCCCCTTCAATATATCGCCATTCGAATCCTAATGGCATGACCTAAAGTTCTCATCAGTACGCATCACTAGTTATTCTCAGAGCATCAAACAGTCTAGACAGTAAGATTTGAAGCTTTCCTGCAAGTAATCTCTCTATTTTCATAGAATAATATGTAAGAAATACCCCCTCCATTCCAAAATGATCTCCCACTTTTTTTTTGTTAATACAAAAAGTACTTTGAGCAATAAATTTAGGTTAATTTGATTAGCCTAATAAAAAATTAAACTTGTTATTGATACACCGTTGTAAATACAACTCCCCCGGTCCCTCGGAAAATTTATCTCACTTTGAATTTCAAGGTCAACTCAAATGTTGTACTCCCTCCGTCCCAAAATGTTTGTCCTATTTGACTTTTTTGTTGAACTTTGACCACAAATATATGACAATTTAATTATGTTCATGAAATTCTAAAAATTCCTATTGATTCACCATTAATAATATTATCAACAACAACTTTTAGAATTTCATAAACATGATTAATCTCTCATAAATTTGTGGTCAAAGTTCAACAAAAAAGTCAAATGGGACAAACATTTTGGGACGGAGAGAGTATACTCAATATAACGTTGACCATAATATTAACCAATTGTAAAAATTGTCATTTGAGACGGTAGAATTTTCAATAGTAACAGCCTCAAAACAAACTACGGCAATATATCCCAAGAAAGAACACAAAGAAAACATACATACACACAATTACCAGTTTAATGGCTTACTTCTTCAAGGTGTCCAAAAACTCATCCAACACAGAACAATCCACATCAGCCAGCAACACCAACTCATTAGGGGAAGCTCCGGGTACCGATCCGGTCTCATCAATCTTCTCGTCTCCAGGCGGCGGTTTGTACAGAAACATGTCGTACAAAAACCTCCCTTGAGCCGTCAACATCGCCGCGTACATAGGCTTCGCCGCCACAAACGCCATATTGGGTGTGCCCAAGCTCGACTTCTCCTCGCCGAACCGTCGCACATCGTTGGTCACAAGTCCCTGTAGGAACTTGATAGTGTCCGGTCCCCGGAACCGGATTACAGCTCGAGACTCGAGGCGGGATGCAATGGGGCCGACATTGCCGAGGTGAGTAGAGAAGAATCGCTTGATGGGTATGAGGAATTGGAGTGTGGGTTTGTTATTGAGACGGTGCATTGTGGCTATGGAGGTCGAGTAGTTGGTGGGATTTCGACACGTCGGCCTGTTGTCTGTGTTGAGTGGGGGTTTGATAGTAATCGGCAAGTGTTCGACAAAATGCTTGAATGAAAAATGTATGGATATAGTGGGGAAGTAGGGGCAGGCAAGGCTGGTTCCTTGGTTGGGGGTAAATACTAAATAAGGGAACAAAAAATATAGGGAATGAAAAATTTCAATCCTGCTCTTGCCCTACACGAGATGCTGTGAAATAAGATATCTCGTCGGATTTGTGCCGTCGGCCATATCTCAGGCACCGCTGATTATTTTGCTGATCCCAACGGTCAATATGAGCGCCTGAGTGATGCGAACATACTCCAGAAATTTGACGACGATCCAACGGTTAATGAAGCGGGAATTTGATTTTTAATATAGCCTCACCGGATTTGTGCCGTCGGCCATATCTCCGGCACTGCTGATTATTTTGCTGATCCCAACGGTCAATATGAGCGCCTGAGTGATGCGAACATACCCCAGAAATTTGACGACGATCCAACGGTTAATGAAGCGGGAATTTGATTTTTAATATAGCGAATTTTTGGAAATTTTAGTCAGTTTTCGCCGCCGGCCATTTTTCCCTCTCCGGCAATTATTTGGAAGATCCCAACGGTCATCATGTGCGCCTAGGGGATGCGACCAAAGCCTAGAAGTTTCACGACGATCCAACGGTTAACGAAGTCGGAATTCGATTTTTACATATACGATTTGGTTTTGATTTTTTGCTGAATTTGGTTCAAATTCTGGCCATTTGACCGAAATTTTTGATTTATATGAGTATTTTGATAATTTTGTTGGTTCCCTGTATTCTTTGTTTCCTGTATTTAACCATATCCTTGGTTGGGTCATAGCCCATTAGCCTTTCTAGGCTGTGACTAGTCGCTAATCCAAAGCCAAATACATACTCTCTGGCTCTAAAATTAAATGTTCGAAAACCAAGAAGAAAAAGAAAAAAAAAAAAAGTAAAATGTTGCAAGTATAAAAAACAAAATACGAGTATATCACATACTCCCTCCGTCCCAATAAAAGCTGCCCGTTTTTTGCCTTGCACGCAAATTAATAAAATGGGTGAAAAGAAAAATGTTGTGAGTGTAATTTGAAAATAGGAGAGCGAATGAGTGGAGGGAATAGTAAATTATAATGGTGTTGTGAGTATTAAAATAATGTAGGAGAGATAATGAGTGGAGGGAATAGTAAAGATTCATTTGCCAAAAAAGGAAAGTGGAAGCTATTAACGGGACACCCAAAATGGCAAAATGGGAAGCTACTATTGGGACGGAGGGAGTATATACATATACCAAATATATATGGTGAGACCCCCACAAAGTGCCACCTATACACTTTCTCCCCTATATAAACTATAACCCTCGTGAAGGTAATCTCTACACTCTCTCTTTCTACAATACTCTCCCTCCCTAGAGAGCTCTCCATATATGTTTAATCTCAAAAACACATTCTTATCCTTACACCCGAGGGTTATAGCGGGACAACCCCGCACTCCTAACGGTGCTGTTTTGCAAATTTTGTCCGAAGTGCAACGTATGTTCTGCCACCTTTGTCACCCAAAATACTTGTCCTCATCAAAGTTATTGGTCCATTATTAAATATTTAGGCATAAGCAATTGACCCAAGAATTTTAAGAAGGGAAATTTCAAACATTTTCCTTGTAAAAGCAAAGTAAATAATTAACATTATTTACATATCTTTAGTCATTTTCTCTTTTCTTGCTAACTAAGACTGGGGGACCAAATTATAAACAAAGATAATCGGTGGCGGGGATGATTGGATGAATATAGTAAACCGTCAAACAATGATCTCAAGCGTAGCGGAGCTGATTTCCGCCATGGCGGCCGGCTGGAACGCTGAAGTTATCGTCGAAACATGGTCAAGAGGTGGGATAATAGCAACAAGCATTGGCTTAGCAATAGCAAGAACTCACACGGGTGGCAGGCACGTGTGCATACTTCCGGACGAAGAATCAAGATCAGATTATTTAAACATGATGGGAAAATCTTGTATGTCGTCGGAAGCGGTTGAAGGGTTGGTGATAGATTTTTTGATGGTGGATTGTATGAAAAATGACTTTGTTAGGATATTGAAGGTGGCTAAGTTTGATCAAAGGGTGGGCGGTTTTGGTATTTAAGAATGCTAGTTCTGATTCCGGCCGGTGGCGGAGTATTTTTAATGGTGGATCACGGCGGTTGGTTAGGTCGGTGGGGAAGGGATTGAATATTGCGCATGCGGCGGCGGATTGTGGTGGTGGTGGGACGGTGGTGGAAAAAGGGAAAAGTCGGTGGATTAGGAGGGTTGATAGAGAATCTGGTGAGGAGATTGCGATTCGAAAGTAATCTTGTTTTGTATTTTTATTACATGTAATTGTAGCATAATTGATTCCTGATTTTGTTAAAAATAGTTGTATTCAGTTGTCAAATGAAAAGGTGACCAACTCCGACAACCAACAATTGAGAACTTCTCAGTTGTTCAGGACACTGAACAACCGAGAGGGAAACAGACTAACATCAAGAACCTATCTTAAGCACAGCAGGGTGGCTTGTGTAACCAAAATAATAGTTTTACATCCAAGTACAAGAACAGTGAAGGCATGGAATGAGAAACACACAACTTCCTCAGGTCGAGCTTTTCAATGTCTCCTACTTTCTGTTTTACTATTGGTACGAGCTGGGGCGAATATTCCACTAGAAGAGTCAGCCTTCACTCCGACATCTGCTCTCACCTTCCTAGGATCTTCACGTTGTCCCATATCAGGTCTCATGTTCCTTGGGTGATTTGAGGGCTCAGTCGAAGGCAGTGCCAAACTACTCTGGTTTCGTAATCTTCTTTGTGAATCACCATATGTACCTAAAACATTAATTCCACAAAATACCATGTTACTGTATATCCTCATCACTACAATATGTAAACATGACAAGAAAAAACTATACTCACTCCATCCAGAAAAAAGAAAAAAGAAATGTCCCATTTGACAAGTCAACGTTCTTAAAAAAATAGAAAATAGCTTTACTTGTTGTACCTTCGTGAAATTACACTAAAATTACTATACTGTTTTTCTGAAATGTCATCAAGTCAAGAAAGTCAGATATAGTCTGTGATGCTCGGACCCTTCAATTTTGCCAAAGTACCCGTGTCCACATGAGATGACATGGGTGTGGGTGAGGGTGTGGGTATTTTACACTAAAATTGGTGTAAAATCTGTCAATTTTGGAGGATCCAACACTCGGATCCGTACATGTGTTTACCCGAGTCCGAGCATCATAGGATATAGTTACAAAAAATTTGCAAGGCAGATCAGAAGAGTAAGATAACCAGAGTTAACGATTTGAAGACACAAACAACACTACAGAACTAACCTTCATGGCCATTTACTCTGCCAATCATACCAGGCAGATGCTTTCTAGCCTTTCCATTCCAAGCTTCCTCAAAGCCAGTGATGTGTACGCAGCGGAATAATTTAATAGAGACTCGCTTAATCGAATCTCAAATGAGAATTTCCAAAGAAATCTCAGTAACAAAGTTATTTAGACTTTGAAAATAATAACCGAAAGGGACACAATTGCAAAGCAATAATTGGATTATAATAAACTTGATCCATTTACAAATGAAGGATGAAGTATTTATACTGATTTACAAATGTTGTTTGAAAATAATAAACAGACATGATCTTCCGTGAACCAACACAGCCTTTGCGAACAAACAGACATCAGACATGGCTTTTCATGAACAGGCACCAACCCCTTCCAGGCAACCCCTCGGCCGAGGCAAGGAACATGCTCGGCCGAGCAACCAATATTAACCCAAAAGACACAACCCTTCAGGAATAGCACGGCCGAGTCGCAGGAAAAGCACGGCCGTGTAACAGCTTTGGCTCGGCCGAGCGTTAGGATTGACTCGCCCGAGCAAAACATATTTCACAATCCAAGTTTCTGTCTTCGAACCCTCGGCCGAGGCAAGGATTAGCTCGGCCGAGCACACCTGCTCCGAGTCTTGCTTGGTTGTTTAACTACCAGTTTCGCCAAGTGCTATTCCATCTTGGTCCGTCTCGATACGTGCTACATCATGCGCCCCCACTCGAAAAGGATTCGTCCCTGAATCCATGTCTTTATAAAGGGGGTCATCCGGGTAGAAAGCAACCAAATCCGCTACATTAAATGTTGGGGAGATGTTCCATCCGAGGGTAATTCCACCACATAAGCGTTGTCATTGATTTTCCGAACAATCTTGCAAGGGCCAAGTTTCTTTTGATGGAGCTTGCTATAAGTACCTTGAGGGAAACGCTCCTTGCGTAAATGGACCATTACCAAGTCACCCACGGTGAAGACCTTCAAACGACGACGCTTGTCAGCATGTTTCTTATAAGTTGCATTAGATTCTTCAATATTTCTCCGAACTTCGGATTGAACTGCCTCTATCATTTCCGCCCGTATGCTCCGCGGCTATACGTATCCGGAACCTTTGTGCAAAGGAATCAAATCAAGAGTATACGAAGGAGGCTTTTGATAAACTATTTCAAAAGGTGTCTTCTTTGTAGTACGATTGACCATGTTGTTGAATGCGAACTTCAGTAGTGGCTAATGCTAAGTCCCATTTTTTTGGAAAATCACCACATAGACAACGAACCATTGAACCCAATGTCCGATTCACTACCTCTGTTTGACCATCTGTTTGTGGGTGAAAGGAACTACTAAACTGTAGTGAAGTCTGAAAAATATGCCAAAGAGTACGCCAAAAGTGACTGAGAAATTTTGTATCCGGTCCGATGTGATTGATTTAGGCACCCCATGAAGGCGAACCACTTCCTTGAAGAACAAACCCGCGATATGTGCAGCATCCGAAGTTTTTCGACAAGGAATGAAGTGAGCCATTTTAGAAAAACGGTCAACCACCACAAAAACAGAGTCATTCCCCCTCTGTGTCCGCGGTAGCCCCAAAACGAAATCCATTGATATATCCTCCCACGGACCATCCGGAACAGGCAATGGAGAATATAATCCCGTATTTTGGGACTGTCCTTTGTTAAGTTGACAAACCATACATTTCCGGACATAAGTGTGCGTATCTTTGCGAAGTTGTGGCCAAAAATACCTTCGAGAAACAAGTTCAACGGTCTTGTCACGACCCAAGGTGACCATCTTTATGTAACTCCGCGATAAGGCTCTCGCGAATTGAGCCGTGAGGATACACAACTTGTCACGAAAAATAAAAACCCATCTTGTAATAAATATAAGCCAACCGGATCTTCATCTTGACATTTGGCCCAAATTTCTCCAAAATCAACATCTGTCGCATACAAACTTTTCAAACAATCGAACCCCACGGATCGTATGCATTGTCACCAACAAACTAGCCCGGCGACTCAAAGCATCCGCCACTTTATTAAAGTGTCCACTTTTGTGTTGAATGACAAAAGAAAAGCTAGCGTAAATAGGATACCCAACGTGCATGCATGCGATTTAGAGTTGTCTTACCATTTAAGTATTTCAATGCTTCATGATCCGTATGGAGAATGAACTCGCGATGCGGCAAATATTGTTCCCGATGTTTTATCGCTGTACAACCGCATAGAACTCAAGTTCATATGTAGTCCATTTTCGCTTTGACTCCTCCAATTTTTGACTCATGAAAGCAATCGGCCTCTTCTTTTGCGTCAAAAACAGCCCCGATACCCGACCTCTTGAAGCGTCGTTTCTAACTCGAAAGGAAGAGAAAAATGCGGTAACACAAGGAGTGGAGCATTAGTCAATTTATCTTTAATCAACACAAAACTTGCTTTGCGGCCTCGTCACCCCAAAAGAAACCTCCTTTCTTCATACAATCCGTAATCGGAGCCATTATAGTGCTAAAATTTCGTATGAACCGCCGGTAAAAAGTAGCTAGCCCATGAAAACTTCGCACTTCACTAAGCTGTCTTGGGAGGCGGCCAATCACGAATAGCACGGACTTTTTCCTCGTCCACTTGAATGCCATCATTTGAAACAATGTATCCCAAAAACAACAATTTATCCAACATAAAACTGCACTTCTTTAAATTAACATACAACTCATTTTCCCGCAATGTTTTCAAAACACTTTGCACATGCCCGATATGCTCCTCCTCTGTTTTGCTATAGATCAAAATATCATCAAAATACACCACAAGAAATTTCCCATTAAAGCTGCTTGAGAACTGGTGCATTAGACGCATAAATGTACTCGGTGCATTTGATAAACCGAAAGGCATAACTAGCCACTCATACAATCCCTCCTTAGTTTTGAAAGCGGTTTTCCACTCATCGCCTTGTCTAATCCGCACTTGATGGTACCCACTTTTAGATCAATCTTGGAAAATACTTTGGAACCCAGAAGCATATCCAACATATCATCAAACGAGGAATTGGGAATCTATACTTGGACGTGATTTTGTTGATGGCTCTACTATCAATGCACATGCGCCACGAACCATCCTTCTTGGGCACAAGTAAAGCCGGAATTTGCACAAGGACTTAAACTTTCCTGTATATACCCCTTTTTCAACAGTTCTTCCACCTTTTTGTTCTTTGAGAATCTCGTGCTCCGCAGACTCATACGATAATGTGGGAGATTAGGCAATGAAGCACCGGGTGTAAAATCAATGTGATGCTGAATATCTCTCGAGGGTGGCAACCGGAGGAAGATCATTAGGCATAATATCACTAAACTCATCCAAAAGCGATTGTAATGATCTTGGAACCAAACTAACTTGTCCCAAACTTTCTTTCCGCACAATGGCATAAATAACGAGTGCATCTGCTAAATCTTCAACAAATTCTTGAGGGGTACATAAAGAAATAATAGGTTTTATATTTCTTATTACTACGAGCACTCTTATCAAGTGTCGAACGTAATTGGAAACGAAACCCATCTTTTGTGAAAAGCAAAGTATTATCTCTCCCATTATATACCACATTTACGTCATACTGCCACGGTCTACCCAATAATATATGGCATGCATTCATATCAACAATGTCGCATAAAATTTCATCCTTGTAACTCCCTATAGAAAAAGGAATAAGACATTTGTTCATGTACCTTTATATTGCCACCGTAATTAATCCATCCAAGCGTGTAAGGGGACGGGTGCTTGTGAACCTTCAACCGCAAAGAATCCACGAAACTACGGGCCACCAAATTCTCACTCTTGCCACTATCCACGATCACTGTTGCTTCAACATTACTAACTTTCCCCTTTGTTCGAAAGATATTGTGTCGTTCCGGATCATCATCATCACTAGGGGTTGTCAATAAAAGCCGTCGAACCACCAAAGATTCATGATTATTTGTCTCTTCCATTTCTTCATTAAGATCAATCACACCGTCTTCATCATCTTCTTCGTCATCACGATCTACCATGTTGACTCCTCGTCTTAGAGGGCATTGATTAGACATGTGTCACAGTTGCAAACAGCGAAAACACTTATCACCAAATGTCTTACTATAAGGGTTTTGATTTTGTGGACCACGATTAGTGGTGTTGGTGTTACGTCGAACTGGAGGATGCTGAACAGCAGTTTGGGCCGCCTGCGTCCCTTCATTTTTACTAGTTTCCACACCTTGCGTTTTTTTCGAACCCGTCACCGTACTAGACCCGGTCACTTGATACTTAGAACTCGAAGAAGATCTTTGAGAAAAATTTACGTATGATTGCTTTGCTTCTCGATCTTCTTAGCACGAGTGATAACTTCACTTACAGATCGGTTTGTAAACGGCTCCACTTGATTTCTAATGCCGACCCGAATACCACTAACAAATCTCGCAACTTCTTGTGCCTCTGTTTCATCCAAATCGCCCGTCTTGATTGGGCATAAAAATCGTGGGCGTAATCTTCAATCGAACGAGCGCCTTGTTTAAGGTCTAAAAAGGCTTGGTAAATTACTTGTTCATAATCATCCGGCAAAAAGTGCGATCGTAACTCCCTCTTCATTCTAGCCCGTGAACGAATAGGTGCTTTGTTACGACGATGTCGCTTACATAATTGTTCCCACCAAGCGGATGCTCAGTCACGTAGTTTATATGCTACGTAAGGAACCTTCCGATCATCCTCCACTTGCATCAAGTCGAAGAATTTTTCAACCTCTGCTAGCCAATCTACGAACTCGTTCATCTTCAAATTTCCAGAAAAGGGTGGGATATCCGCCCTAATTTTGGGACGTTGATCGTTAGAGGTGCTTCGATGTGATCATCCTCGTCCTCAACGTCGGAATCTTCCTCAACAACCGGGTCCTCTTGGCGGACATTACGTCCCCGATGATTTGCCCGATTCCGTGGGTTGTCATCACCAACCCGCATCCCGAACCAATGCGGCCAATAGTTCGGCATGTTGACGTTCGCTACGCTCTCGGCCTCTTGTTCTTCTTTGTGCCATACGTTCCCGAATAGGCTGCGATGTCACCGTTGTTTCCTCCATTGTTTGCCATCTTCACGTCGGAGAACCCCAAAGATCGTCCGATTTCTGATACCAAATGATGTGTACGCAGCGGAATAATTTAATAGAGACTCGCTTAATCGAATCTCAAATGAGAATTTCCAAAGAAATCTCAGTAACAAAGTTATTTAGACTTTGAAAATAATAACCGAAAGGGACACAATTGCAAAGCAATAATTGGATTATAATAAACTTGATCCATTTACAAATGAAGGATGAAGTATTTATACTGATTTACAAATGTTGTTTGAAAATAATAAACAGACATGATCTTCCGTGAACCAACACAGCCTTTGCGAACAAACAGACATCAGACATGGCTTTTCATGAACGAGCACCAACCCCTTCCGAGCTGACCCCTCGGCCGAGGCAAGGAACATGCTCGGCCGAGCAACCAATATTAACCCAAAAGACACAACCCTTCAGGAACAGCACGGCCGAGTCGCAGGAAAAGCACGGCCGTGTAACAGCTTTGGCTCGGCCGAGCGTTAGGATTGACTCGCCCGAGCAAAACATATTTCACAATCCAAGTTTCTGTCTTCGAACCCTCGGCCGAGGCAAGGATTAGC
Organism: Adenophora triphylla var. japonica; assembly: GCA_022495995.1. Classification (NCBI taxonomy): domain Eukaryota; kingdom Viridiplantae; phylum Streptophyta; class Magnoliopsida; order Asterales; family Campanulaceae; genus Adenophora; species Adenophora triphylla. The sequence goes on from JAFEMH010007271.1 coordinate 62,577, forward strand.
TCGGCCGAGCACCTGTGCTCCAGTCTTGCTTGGTTGTTTAACTACCAGTTTCGCCAAGTGCTATTCCATCTTGGTCCGTCTCGATACGTGCTACATCAGCCAGAGAGCTCATCTGATAAATAAATCCAGATCATGCCATTTGAATCACTTTCGATGATCTTCTGAGATGCATAGTAACAGATGAAACATATGTACCTTCATTAATGTTGTGCAATGTCTGCATTGTAGCCACCCTACCATCCGAATTAAGTTTCCTTGAAACCGTATGCCCCTGACATCACAAGAGGATTTTTATCAATTCATTTATTAAAAAGATGGGGGAGGCAAAACATCGAAAAAAGTATATACTCCCTCCGTCCCACTATACTTGACACTTCTTTCCATTTTGGGTCGTCCCACTTCACTTGACACCTTCCAAAAATAACCAAGTTTTTATATTTTTATATTAATGGACCCCACCACTCATTCTCTCTCTTCATTTTCCACCACTCAATTTATTCAACCAACACTACTATTAATCCCACTCATTCTCTCTCTTCATTTTCTACCACACATTTTCTTTATTTAATTGTTTCTTCTTAGTTCCCGTGCCCACTCCTTGGGTGTCAACTATAGTGGGACGGAGGGAGTATATAGATATATATATGTAGAAGTGCACTACAGCTAGAGGACTAGAATTATAGCCAGTAATCAGAAGCTATGATGCAATGGAACCACAGAATCCTAGAAAAAAACTACCTGGTTGTGAATTCCTCTAGAAAGCCTGTGAGCTGCTTGACCCGTAGCTGAGTCCGCTTCTTTGTGTTCTTCAAATGTCAACTGGACCAACAATAACAATATAAGAAACACACTAAAAGCCAAAAAAGAAAAATCACAATAATAAGCAAAAAGATACTTACCCCATCACTCCCAGATCTTTTTGTTGTAGATGAAGTATAATATGTTCCATTTACGCCACCGTAAGTAACACTGGAACTCTGAATGGTGAAGCTCTTAGCTAGTGGACGAAGCTGTGTATTACTTGGGTTGTTAAACTCATTCCTGTAATGTAGTTGCTTACTCCTCCTCTCTGCAACAATGATAATACCAATCATTTCAACATCATCAACGAAAAACAGATGAAGAAATGATGCAAGTACAATTACATAGAAACGGAATATATACTTCACCTTCAGCTACATCATCTGGATCTACAACATATGGTTCTCTTTTTTGGTATTCTCTTTTTCTGCCAGACTGACCATGCTTTCTGGTATTCTCGTTCCTCTCCGGTCTACCGGCTTCCACTGCCTCTTCTTCGTCATCAGAGTTCAGTTCTTCAATGATAGGGCCCCTAGAACCAGAGGGCAGTGAGGGCTCATGTTGAAGAAATCCAGTAGGTGCATGTGCATCCATAAAAGGATTTCTGCTAGGACCAAAGAGGCTGGACTGAAGCATTCCCCCAAAGGGGCTGGACTGAAGCATTCCTCCAAATGAGTTGGACTGGAACATTCCACCAAATGGTTGTGTAAAGAAAGGGTCATCAAAGGGGTTCCTCCCACCAAAAAAGCCAGGCATAGAACCCCCTGGACCCCCAAACCCGCCAAAATTAGCAAAAGGGTCACCAAATCCAAAGAAAGGATTCCCACTTCCCCTGCCCCCCTGCATCTTCAAGTGACTGTATACCTGGGAACCAAAAAAATAATATAACATATTAATAAACAACAGGACTCCAAGAAGTTGGTCAACGTATACAGGCTATCAATAATAATTAACAAAATATACAAGCGGAATGGATGCCATCCAGAAAAAAACATTGTCACACAAGGAATGGATGAATCAACCCAGTAGGGGAACCCAAGCAAAACTATACCATCATCCAATATAGAACTTAAGTACTGATGCACTACACAAAAGAATCATAAAAAAACATTTGACTTATTGCAATTCTGCACATTATTTATGCATAGTGATTAGAAGTATATACTCCCTCCCCCCCAAAAAAAAAGTCCCTCCAATAAACATATTAGGATAAAGAGCCACACTCAATATAAAAGCAGTGAATGCCTCTTCAGTTAGATTTTTACTAGTGCACTCCGATCCTCCTTTGAAAAAAAAAATGAAATATCATGTGATGCACAGGGGTTAAAATTTATGCAAATATTGATGTACATAAATCCAGCTAGTCTGGAACTTAGTCAAGTATATGCAAGTATGGTTGCAGTCTCAAAGAAAATTACCACGTTCAAAATAAATACTTCCTTTACCAGTAATAGATGAATGGCAATCACATACATGGGAGGGAGGTTTATGCAGTCAGGATATAGTTTACAAAATGCTCGAGGGAATATCTGCAGCCAGGATATAGTTCACAAATCGCTCCCTTGACTCTGATAGACAACCATCACAATGTCTTGTAAACTTCCAATGGATGCTGAAGCCACTACCAGTGCAGATGCTAAACAATCACAATGTCTCTCCCGTGGAAATCAGTCCATAATACTCTATGGAGAAGAGTGATACTGGAAATTACTTACCTTGAAGTATTGACTTCTCTAAGAGGGTGTAGGGACTGTCGCTACAGGGCGGAGGGAGTATCGACATTTAGCAATCTCAATAGCCGTCTTATAGCACTGATTATGTAACTTGTCACACTAGAACGTGGAAACTTGAATCAAGTTTTATTTGATTGAATCTACCAAGTGACATATTGCCATTAAACACGGACATGGAAATATAAACAAATTAGAGAAGTGGTTTAGAAAGGTTCAGATATTGAAGTATCCAGAAATACAAAGGATTTTAGATCAATCACATTACACCTAATATCTCCCAAAATTTTTGTGCAGTTAAAAGTAGGTCTTTGTAAATTTACTAAAGCACTGATCAATCAAATCAGAAATAATATGTACAACCTTAAGAGCACCCATCTACAAACTTCAAGATCATTAGTATTGAAAGACAAAATCAATATCTGCAGAGAAACAATAGATATGACATAAGTATGCATATGCTAGAAGGCGCATAGACCGCCTTCAGAGCAGTCACACACATAGTTCTCATGTCATCTCTTACTGATCACCATAACTGATGTTTAAAACCTCTACTTTAATTGGTAATGAACGCACCTATCTTGTTATGCAATTGAGAGCGCAAAATGAGTGGCCCCAATTAATCTAAAGATTCAATAAACTTCAAAGACATCTCATTTCCACTAAAATTGACTTCACGGTATGGCCATGATAGGAGTTAAACCTAGTTCTGCTAGTCCAGCATCGTTCAATCAACCTCAAGTAATTCTTTTATCTACAATGAAAACGTGAGTTTTATGGGAACATATTTATGTTTCCTTATTTAATTTGTCTCCTATTATGGTAAGAAGATTTTGAGACTTTCATGGAGATTTATAAGTATCTTAATTTTATTAAGAGATTGTAATTATGTAAATATCTTTTATTTATGTACATAGTTTTATATTAGGACTAACTTACTAATATTTGATTTCCTTGTGAGTGTGTTATATGTTTTCATATAGAAAAAGGAATCTCACAAAGGAAGAGGTCGATTGCATGGAGATCTTCTCCAAGGTGCCCTATAAATACAAGGCATTCAGCACAAAGAGAAGTTACACAATTTACGAGAGAAAATCACATTCTTCATAGTCATTCGACATTGTTGTTTTAGGTTGTGAGCTTACATCCGTAACTCACATCTAGGTTTTCATAAAGTTCTCTTGTTTTACTTCTGATTGAATAAGTCCTACTTGGGAAAGGGGAGTTGTTCATATCATAGAAGGTGATTAGAACTTGTTTAGTATTTTCATATTTTAGTTTTTCACTTATTTGTTTTTGTAAGAAACATAAGTTTTTATAGTGAAAAGGTTTTTGGGCGTAAGCCTAGTTTGCCTTGATCATACGTATCGGTAGCGTATATAACTCTTGAGTTATTGCATTTTATTTACTTTTATTTACTTTATTCCGCCGCATTATACGTGGATGTGTGGACAGTTGTGAGACACATCTGTACTCACATCCTTTGCCTATTGCGTGATCCAAGTTTCCTAGCTACACGAAACTTTCAATTGGTATCGAGCCAACTCTCGAAATATTGCGAGTGTTGATCCAGTAAAGTGTAGTCATTATGGAATGCCAAAATCACCAAAATAGGCCTCCTGTCTTGGATGGCACAAATTATTCTCTTTGGAAGTCTAAGATGCGAAATTACATCAAAAGTATTGATGAAAGAGCTTGGATGTGCATTCTTGTTGCATGGCAACCTCCTACCGTGGAGAAAAAGCCATCTTCCGGTGTTGGTGAGTCCTTCTTTGAAAGAAAACCTGAAGAACAATGGACTCTTGATGAAATACAAGCCGCAAATTACAATTCAAAAGCCATGGGTGCTATTTCCAGCCATGTTTCGGGAATATGTACAAGCTTATAACAAATGAAAGTATAGCCAAATCGCTTGGGATATTTTGCAAACTCAATGTGAGGGAGCACCAAGTGTGAAGGCTACCAGGCTTAGGATTTTAATGGATAGGTTTGAGTTACTTCGAATGGAAGAAACCGAGGATATTGTGTCATATCTTTGCTAAGATTCATGAGATTTCAAATGAATGCACAAGTCTAGGAGAATCTATCTCCAATGCAAGACTTGTTAGTAAAATTCTAAGAACCTTGCACGAGAGGTTTAACATTAAAGTAGCTGTGATTGAAGAAACAAAGGACACCAACACCGTAGGTCTTGATACTATCATAGGAATCTTGACGTGTTTGAGCTTAACCTTGAGGCTCGGAAGAAGAACAAAACACACAGTCTTGCCCTTAAAAGTCTTTCTTTGCTCTACCAAAAGAGCTTGTGGAATTATCCTCTCGAAATTGACAAGTCTAATCTTGAAGATGAGGATGTAGCTTTTATTTCAAAGAAATTCAGTTCTATCTTGAAAAATAGAAGGATAAGCAAATTTCCCAATAGACCTACTTCCGATCTTCTTTGAAAAGCCCAAACCTAGCAGCACTGGATTCAAGAAACCAAGTTTTGAAGATAAATCATCCGAATCTGTCCAATGTAGGGCATGTCGTGGCTTTGGTCATTATGCCAATGAGTGTGCTAACACACTTAAAAAGAAGGGGATGAGCTTAACTGCTACCCTTAGTGACGGTGAAGATGAGGAAGAAGAAGTGGCTAACATGTCTGTCTTAAATTGCCATTACGTGTTTAATGCCTTTTCTCGCAGATATAGAAGAAAATACTCTTGAAAATCCCTTGGATGTGGGCTCGGTTGTGTACACATCCGGTGTCACATCTGACTGGAGCTAAAGCTGTTTCTCTATTAAAGGAGATTCAAATGATGAAGATGAAGAAAGAGATATCCCCTATGAGGAACTCTTTGCCACATACAAGGAGCTGCATACAGATTGGATGAAAAGATTGGACAAAATTGAGGTACTTGTTAAGGTAAACAAATCTCTGTACGATAAATTAGGCTTGTGAAGATGAAAAAATTTGTACTTTCAAAAGAAAATGATGCTCAAAAGGATACCATTGCAAGACTTGAAGTCCTTGTGACCAAAAGAGAAGTTGACCTTGAAAAATTCAAGAATGAATGTGAAAAAGCAGATAATACTTTCACTAAGTTAAACAAAAGTAAAATGAAAATGGAAGAAGCTTTTTCTATGGGTCAACGTGACAAAATTGGTATAGGTTTTGAAAATAATTTTGTAAAGGAGGGATATGAGGGTTCTACCTCTAAAAATGTGAAAAAACAAGCTTTTAAAGAAAAAGTCATTTTGAGTGAGAAGAGACCAAGGAAGAGGCATTACATTTGCCATTACTGCCTAGCTCCTGGTCACATTAGGCCCATTCATTTACAAACTCAAGGCGATAAAAAATGCGGTAATTTCAAACGGCCTCAGATGTGTGAGAAGATGTATGCACATCCGAACACACATCCAGTCAATCTGAGACCTCTGCAACCCAAAAAGAAAAATGTTAAACAGTGGGTAGCCAAACCAATTACCACCTGCAATGTTGTCTACTCTTCCCTCAAGAGTACTGTCTCTGGCTCTTGGTATTTTGATAGTGGGTGTTCTAGGCACATGACTGGTAACCAAGCTGTCCTTCTTGACTATGAAATAATAAATGAAGGGAAAGTAAATTTTGGTGGAGGTGCTCAAGGAAAGATTGTTGGAAAAGGAACCCTAGATGTCAAGGGTCTCCCAAAATTGCACAATGTGTACCATGTGGAAGGCTTGAAAGCCAACCTAATAAGCATCGATCAACCTGTGTGATGATGACCTATTTGTGAAGTTTGATAAGCACTTGTGTGAAGTGTTTGATAAGGATAATAAATGTGTGTTTACCGGTCCTAGATCTCGATAATTGTTACCAATTTGGTGACAATCTTTCTTGCCTAAGCTCAAAAGCTAATGATGTCAATCTGTGGCACCAAAAATTCGTTCATGCTAGCTGTAGAACTCTGGAAGAACTTCAAAGGTTTGAAGCCATTAAAGACCTCCCTAAACCGAACTTCAAGAACCCCGATGTACGTGGTTCATGTCAAAAGGGAAAACAAACAAAAGCATCACATAAAAAGGTCCAACAATGCTCCACAACTAGATGTTTGGAGATGATTCACACGATTTAATGGGACCTATAGAAGTAGAAAGCTTTGGTAGGAAAAAGTATGCCTTTGTGTGTGTTGATGATTATTCTAGGTACACTTGGGTAATGTTCTTAAGAGAAAAGTCAGAAACAATTGGAGAATTCAAGAATTGGTACAAAAGAGTTAGAAATCTGTATGGCCTTAAGACTGTGAGGATTAGGTCGACCATGGCACCGAATATGAGAATCAAATGTTCACCAATTTTTGCAATTCTAAGGGAATCACTCATGAGTTTTACGCACCAATCACCCCACAGCAAAATGGAATTGCCGAAAGAAAGAATAGAACCTTGCAAGAAATGGCAAGGGTCATGCTAAGTTCAAAGAACTTGTCCAAAAAGTTTTGGGCGAAGCTTTAAACCGCTTGCCACATTGGCAATAGGGTGTTCCTAAGGATTGGTAGCACTGTCACCCCATATCAAATTCTCCTTGGAAAGAAACCAACTGTAAAATATTTTCATGTGTTTGGTTGTGTTTGTTATATTCTCAATGATAGAGAATACCTGTCCAAGTTTGATTCAAAAAGTGACAAAGCAATTTTCATGGGCTATTCCACAAACGGTAGAGCTTACAGTAGTTTTCAATCTTAAAACTAAGACCATTATGGAATCTGCTAATGTTAAATTTGATGACTCACTTGATCTTAACCTCAAGACTGCTGAGGATGATGTTTCGGGTTGCTTCTTTGAATTTGGAAGGATGAAGAAAGCAGTCTTTGAAAAAGCAAAAGAAATTTCAGTCTTTGATAAATATATTGAACCCGATAAGGATGTAATCAAGGATGTGGACACATACGCCTCCACATCTGAACCCACATCTGCACCCACATCCACTCAAACTCCTGTAACTGAGGGACGGTTCCTCGATTGATCGGGATGATGCTCCGAAGGTAATGTGAATGGGTGTGTGGATAGGTCAAAGGATATCCCTTCAAAAATCCGAAAAACCACCCCACTTCACAAGTTGTGGGAGATGTGCATGCTCAAGTGAGAACTAGACAAAAGGACAAAGTTGATTATAGAAAGATGGCTGGTTTATGGAGTTGCTCCTCGGCATACTCTCGGGTAAGCTTCATTGTTTTGTTTCTAAAATTGAGCCTAAGAATGTTACTTGAAGCATTGAAAGATCTTGTTGGATTATGGCTATGCAAGATGAATTAATTCAATTTGAAAAGAATGAGGTATGGACTCTTGTTCCTAGACCCTCACATGGTAATGTAATAGGAACCAAATGGATTTTTAAGAACAAAGCTGATGAAGCAAGGTGTGATAACTAGAAATAAAGCTAGGTTAGTTGCTCAAGGTTATACTCAAATTGAGGGAATTGACTTTGAGGAGACATTTGCTCCTGTTGCAAGAATTGAGTCCATTAGGCTTTTGTTAGCCATTGCATGTTACCTCAAGATTACTCTTCATCAAATGGATGTCAAGAGTGCCTTTTTAAATGGGATATTAAATGAGGAAGCCTATGTTGAACAACCTAAAGGCTTTGTGGACTCCAAATATCCTAATCATGTGTATAAACTGAAGAAAGCTCTGTATGGGCTAAAGCAAGCCCCTAGAGCTTGGTATGGTAGGTTGACTGACCATTTACTTCAACTAGGATTCAAGAGAGGTGAAGTTGACAAAACCTTGTTTGTGAGAAGAAATAAGAAAGAGATCCTTGTGGCACAAATCTATGTAGATGACATTGTGTTTGGATCAAATTCTGATCCAATGCTAGCTGAATTTGTGGATAGCATGACTTCCACATTTGAGATGAGCATGGTAGGTGAGTTGAACTTTTTCTTAGGCTTACAAATTAAGCAATTCAAAGATGGCATGTTCATTTCACAGTCTAAGTATGCCAAGAATCTTGTGAAAAAGTTTGAGCTTGAACACTCTTCACATCAAAGAACTCCAATGGGATCTTCCCAAAAGTTAAGCCATGATTCAGATGGTGAGAGTGTTGATCAAACCCTCTAGAAGCATGATAGGAAGCACGCTTTATCTCACTGCAAGTAGACTCCGACATTATGTTCAGTGTGTGTCTATGTGCTAGATACCAAGCCAACCCTAAAGTGTCCCATCTTAAAGCCTTGAAAAGAATCATTAGGTATGTGAGTGGGACTGTGAACCTAGGTCTACATTACTCTAAAGAAACAAACACAAATTTGGTTGGGTACACTGATTCGATTGATTTGGAAATAGTGATGATAGAAAAAGTACCACCGGTGGATGTTTCTACCTAGGTAATAACCTTGTGTCTTGGTATAGTAGGAAACAAAATTGTGTGTCCTTGTCCACTTTGCGAAGGCCGAATATGTTGCCCTTGGGAGTTGCTGCACACAATTACTTTGGATGAATCAAATGCTAAAAGATTATGGATTAAATAGCAAAGTTTTGACTGCTTTTTGTGATAACAAAAGTGCCTTGGACATATCTAAAAATCCTGTTCAACATTCTAGAACAAAGCACATTGATATTAGACATCATTTCATTAGAGATCTTGTAGAGCAAAAACTGTATGTCCGGAATTTGTTGGGACCGAAAATCAATTGGGCGATATATTTACAAAGGCATTAGATTTGGAGAGATTTTCCTCCTTGAGGAAGTCTCTTGGCTTGTGTGATATCTAAGGTTGTGAGACCAGATGTGTCTCACATCCTCTAACACATCTGTAGATTAGTTTAACTGAAAAAAAAAAAAAAAAAAAAAAAAAAAAAAAAATTATAAAAAGAAAAAGCCAAAAATATCATACATTAGCACGAAATTTCTCAGTGTGGTCACTTGTGAGTCTTCATCTTTGACATTATTTTTGATCACTTAATTGTGAGTATTTCCTGTCCATGTAATCTTTTGATTACTTGGTATAACCTTCCTAGGTATCTCACAGTGGGTGCTAAAAGAAAAAAAAAATAATATATATATGTGTGAGAAACAGCTGCTTCACCCTTAGTATGAAGCCATACCATTGTGATCAAGTGATTTTCATAAGAAAAACTTGAAGTCAAACTTGATAAGATCATTGGGAAAAAGGGCTATCTTTGGGATCAAGTAAAGTGAAAGCTACTCACATTGCAAAAATCCACAACAAAAAATTGGTGGATGCATCCTAGAGGCTGTGCAGATTGGATTATTGCTCATTGACTTTTTGTGATCTAAATGTGTCCCAATATGTGACTCACATCCTATGCCACATCCATAAGCTGAGAATATTTCCCTCACTTGTGTGTTTGCATCATGCTAGGCATATTGCATTTTAGGACATATAGGAGCTTTGTAAATATGTTAGTTAATTAATTTTCTCTCTTAATTTACTCTTTGATTATATAGGTTTTTGATCTCCAATATCTTTCATGAAAAGAAAAGATGTGTATCAATCCTTGTTTGAAAAGGTTGAAAAATTCTTTTGGGATTCTATTTTAAATAAATATATGCCGAAACATTTTTGTTTTCATAAAAATCTTACAAAATCTTTTTTAATCCCTTATTTTCTGGGAAGGTGCTTGTGTGTGGTAACCTCAAAGGTTTTCTAGCCGTTGGAGGACTCTTAAGGATTTTGAGGTGTGATTACCTGTTTGAAAAAGGATTCCTAATTCTATTTGGAAAGGGGGAGCTGTGAGTATTTATTTTACCTCACATCCGTCTCCTCCCTCATAATCCTTGTTAAAACCCTTGTTCTTCCTTCCCGGTTGCACACAAATTCACACACTTTGCATTAATTTCTTATTATACTGTTCAACCAACTCCAAATCTCTCTGTTAAATGGCCGAGCATTCGAATATAAGAGAAGAAGACGTTCTTGACATTGTGCCGATTTCAATAGCAAGAAGAGAGGACTCCATTCTCCTAAATCCTGTAATCTCAAAATTTCTTGCTGATTTCTCTTCTCCATCACCCTCGTCTGAACCAACAATGGAAGCTTCTTCTCCCAAATCCCCTTCATTGGAAGCCGTGAATGTTTCAACGGAGGTAAACCCTAAGGCTCCATCCTCTCCGGTGATTCCACCATCGGATGTCGCCATTACTGTAGAACCATCGTCAACTAAGAAGAGAAAGTTGTCTCAAGCTAAAGCCCCAAAGTCTGTTGCACCGCCGGTACCTCGTCGCAATCTTCGTCGATCTGGTAGGGTTCGCAAGCTGTCAGAGTCTGACAAAGCTAAGAATCTAACTAAACCTGGCGGGAAACCTTCAACTGCCATTGTTCTTGAAGAAATAGAAGAAGAAGAAGAGGTAATAGCTCCTCTTATTAGGACTAGGTCTAAATCGTCAATTCCTGTTATTGATCCTGTCCCTGTTGTTGCTCCTTCTGAGGTTCCAACCCCTGTTGATTCTGTTGATGCTCCCCATGTTGAACCTCTAATCCCTGTTGATACTGTTCACCATGCAAAATCTGTTGAACCAATTGCTCCTACTTCTCCCATAATTTCATCCGATCCCATTATCCCCAATACTGCTTCACCCCCTAGGGATAATGTTTCTAGTCCTGTTGCTGAGCCCTCTGTTCCCTTGGTTGCTAGTCCTGTTGAGGACCTTATTTCCTTCAGTGATGATGAACCCTTAGCTAAGATTTTAATAGATTTAAAGGGAAAGAAAAAGGTGGCTGAGACTGACCTAGAACCCTTTGAAGATGAATCTGACTCAAGTTCTGAGAGTGATGACACTGCCTCGTATGAGAACTTCAAGCTTGGAAGAGAAGAGCTTGATCAGAGAAAGAAGACAAGGAATTGGATTCCTCTCGATGCCGATAATGCGAGATTGAACCAATAAATGTTCCATTCCTGTGAAGGATGTGGCTAAGGATGTGCCCACATCCGCACGCACATCTACTCGAAAGAAAGCTGAATTGGGTATGTCATCTTCTCTCTCTCTTGTCTCTAACCCCAAACCCTTTTCCAAAAAGTTTCTGTCCAAAAAGGCTTCTGATAGGTTTGAGTTAATTTCCTCTAAAGCCTTTGTTGTTGAGATGAAAAGGGATAGGGAAACTTTTGTTAAACTTGGAATGGACAAGTTTTTTGAGGAAAGAGGATTATTCTTGACTGTGGACCATCCCCTTCCCTTCTATCCAAAATTGGTTTATGAGTTTTATGCCAATCTGCCTAAGAATTTTGATAGAACTTACTCTCATTCCACTGGTGTTTATGTTAGAGGAGTATTTGTTCACTTTACACCTTCGCTATCAATGATTTTCTTGGATTGAATGATAATCTTGATGATATAGTTTCTATTGAGGAGGATGAACCGGTTTCTCGCTCTCACACATGGAAAGGTCACTTCCTGGCCTCGTAAAGCCTAAGGATTTAGGTAGTGGTTCATTATCCTCCCTTTATTGTTTTCTCCACTCCATCCTTGCCGCCAATTTGTGTCCCTCCAATAACAAAACCTCTCGTTACTCGAATGCAAGCCTTGCTTCTGTATAGATTGGGACTTAAGAAGCACATTAATTTTGGGGAATTCATTTTTAGAAAAATTTGTGATTATGGAGAGTCTCCCTCAAAGAAATGGTCTTTGCCTTACCCTTCTTTAATCTCCCAAATCATCATTGCTAATGGAGTGAAGACTGAAAGAGGAGAAGAAACAGTTGATAACTTTGCTCTGTTTAAGGAGACCAAAACTCTGTTAGACCCTAAGCAAAGGCATGTTGATCTTCCTGTGGGTACATCTCCTGAAATTGCTATGCAAGATGTGGATACATCTGAACCCACAGCTGTAGCTTCATTTGATGTTCAGATGAAGGATTTAGATGCTGAGATTGCTAGTGCTGAAGCTCAAGCTCAAGCCTCCACTGCCCATGCCAACAATCTTAAAGCTCTTAAGGCTAATCTTCTCAAATGGCATGCTTCACTTTCTGCTCAAAAAAGGGGGAGATGGTGTCAGCCGATGCCGCGCCGCTTGGAGGAGATAAAATTTGGAACACTGCTGTGTCTGCTACTAATTGGAGAGGCTGGGAACTTTAACTTAGGGGGAGAAAAGTTTTTTTTGAATGGATGGTTTTTAAAGACAATTTTTAAATTTCTGTTTTAGTTGGTTAGTTTTTTTTAAAACAATGGTTTGTAATAGCTTTAAGTAGGACATGGCTGAATGGTTTTTGCTTTTGCTTAATGAACTGCTAGTATTCTGTTCTAATTGCTTTTGCGCTTTTTATGTGTGGATGTGTATACACATCTGGACACACATCCATTCAGGGGGAGTCATGCTCTTTCTACATTCTGTGGTCATAATATTTTGATTGTTATAAATCTTTGGTTTTGACCAGAAAGTCCAAAATAGGGGAAGATTGAAAACGTGAGTTTTATGGGAACATATTTATGTTTCCTTATTTAATTTGTCTCCTATTATGGTAAGAAGATTTTGAGACTTTCATGGAGATTTATAAGTATCTTAATTTTATTAAGAGATTGTAATTATGTAAATATCTTTTATTTATGTACATAGTTTTATATTAGGACTAACTTACTAATATTTGATTTCCTTGTGAGTGTGTTATATGTTTTCATATAGAAAAAGGAATCTCACAAAGGAAGAGGTCGATTGCATGAAGATCTTCTCCAAGGTGCCCTATAAATACAAGGCATTCAGCACAAAGAGAAGTTACACAATTTACGAGAGAAAATCACATTCTTCATAGTCATTCGACATTGTTGTTTTAGGTTGTGAGCTTACATCCGTAACTCACATCTAGGTTTTCATAAAGTTCTCTTGTTTTACTTCTGATTGAATAAGTCCTACTTGGGAAAGGGGAGTTGTTCATATCATAGAAGGTGATTAGAACTTGTTTAGTATTTTCATATTTTAGTTTTTCACTTATTTGTTTTTGTAAGAAACATAAGTTTTTATAGTGAAAAGGTTTTTGGGCGTAAGCCTAGTTTGCTGATCATACAGATCAGTAAGCGTATATAACTCTTGAGTTATTGCATTTTATTTACTTTTATTTACTTTATTCCGCTGCATTATCTGTGGATGTGTGGACAGTTGTGAGACACATCTGTACTCACATCCTTTGCCTATTGCGTGATCCAAGTTTCCTAGCTACACGAAACTTTCATACAACTATTTTGGGATCGTGAAACCCATCAGTACCTTTCCAAATACACCCGATTTCAGACAAAAGTCACTAGTACACCACATATAAGCCGGTATGCCAATCGAGTAGAGAACAACAAAGTGACATTTACCACTCCTGCCTACCACCAAGGGCACTTGGTACTGACCAGCTATCTCCAAAACTCATAATTTCCCTGATTAAAACTGTACTCCGATCATACCACATCCGCCAAATTACCGTAATCTAGAACAATCATCCTTCATAACAGAATAAGAAATGCCGAAGGTGAAAAAAGAACCTAGAGGATACGCCCCAATCCAATTCTAAAACAGTACGCTCGTCACCAAGCTTACTAATTTCGCCAAAAAAAATTATTTAATACACTATGAAACCTAAACATCAAAACTTGCAATTTCACACAGAACTCGAATTACGACAATACCAAATCCTAATTCTACACATACAGCATTAGATCAACAAACATACACAAATGCCACAATCAAGAAAACTTGGATGAGGCAGCAGGATAAATATTACTACTCATTAATCTTATTTTATGCAATCAAGAGAAAAACGTATAATAAAAAGCATCGATTAACTATGGAAAATGATGCTACCATGGAAAATGCTGTGTCAGTCAACTAGAGTTAGTAAAAAGTACAATCATTCCCATCATGTTACACTGTTATACGTTATGGGGGGTGGGTACCACGTGTCAGTATACCAAAAGGTTGTACCATCAGACACTTTTGTCGCTAGGCGACAAACTCTATATTGCGACAAAGCATACCCGGTTACTTGTCATAAGTTATCCCCTTTTGCACCTAAAAATATGGGGACGAATTCATATTCTCGCCAGTTACTCTTCTCGCCTTCATTCTACTTCCTCTATACGTCGCACATTTGTCGCATGTTACGCTATCTCGATCTTTTGGGCCGACGTATCGATTATCGCTTAATTGTCACTTAATTTCACGTTTATTACCCATCTTACTTGGCCTATCAGTTTTATCGAACCTTCCTAACTGTTCAGGCCCAACCCATTTATGATAACCATTTCAGTAGCCCCCAATTTCGAGACCTGGATCATTCATGTTCCAGGCGAGAAATTTCGGTTTCTCGCAACTTCCCGCCTGAAATAGACCCTGCTTACGGAATACCTAAGAAATTGACACCTATAGGCCACGTGTCATCTTCTGACACAACTTACCTGACATACGGCTGTGATGAGACAGTTGAAAAGACCTTTCGAATTTTGAAATCATTAAATGGGAGGGAATTTCAAAATTTTGGGGATAATTAATTTGTACTACCCTCAATGAGCCGGTTCATATTCTGTTGATATAAATAACCACCTCCCTCCTACCCTTACCTTTTTTCGTCCCTTCATCTGAAAACCTTTCTAGGCGATTTCCGCGAACTCCGGTACCCTTTTCCGGCGAACTCATCCTCCTTCTTCCTTAACCCTTCTTTCCTCCTAGTGACTAAATCCTTACTTCCTTCTGAAATTCCTCCATAAACGCTCACTCCTCATTTCGATTCATCTGTCACATCACCCTGGAAAATCACTTCTTTGGTCGGACCTTGAATATTCCGGCGAACTTACAGTCGGTCTTTGACTTCATCAACGATCCTTCCTATTTTCCAGGTAATCTCTTTGATTTTCAATTTCCTTTGTTTTTCTCAAGTTTTTATTCGCTATCATGGCTAGGTTTAAGAACTGTCTTAGAAAAATTAGGTATGGTCAATGTCGAAAACCAGGGCATTTATTATTTGACTAGGGGCATCACGGGGCGAGAATCCCACGAGACGATTTAGTGAACCGTCTAAGAGTCAATAGAGTGGATCCCGCCATAATTGACGCCATAGAAATTAGGGGTAAATGTCTCCTTCACTTTTATGCCCCCATGTCAAAAACGTTTTTCTCTCCCGCGAACTTTGCGAGCACCTTTGTCAAACTTCTATGGCCCTCCTACCTATTCCGATAGTTCGACACTCGATTTTCTCGCCGCGAGATCTTTAGCTAATAGATCCCTGTATAAACAAATTATCTCTTCTTCTGATTCAGGCGAGATGTCTAACTTTGGAGCACCTGGCGCCTCAACCTCTGCTGGCGGACAATCCAATTTACCCACTAATCCTTCTACTTCTAATGTGGCGGGAAGAGACCCTCCGACAAATTCCCACATCACCCCCTTTCATACCAAATACCACATAGATCACTTAAACTACCATATTGCTAACTATGATGGTGACATGTCGCTACTCTCCATCCGTCAGCGATAAGACGGAATAGTGGTCTTCCCGTCACAATTAGAAGCGGGCCTTAGGATCCCTGTTGACCCCTTCATCTCTTTGGTCCTTTTCAAAGCTCATGCGGCTATAGCTGAGCTCCACCCCAATGCCATAAGGGTTTTGACTTGCTTCATAGTCGTTTGTCGCGCACTTAGGCGGGAACCCACAACTCATCTTCTCATGGACATGTTTACGGGTTACGCACAAAAAGACAAACAAACAAATGAACTCCGTATGTCTCTAAAATTCAAAAAACCCAAAATCCTAACCCCTCTTCCCTCCAAAGTCCATAATTGGCAGAACAACCCGCTATTCATCATTTCTCGCGTAGGCTGGACACTCCCTACTGATCTTGAGGGGATTCATCCTAAAGTTGACAAGAAATGGTCCTTAGATGAGGATGAAAAAAGGTTACAAAGATTGATGGTCAAGCTTCTTACTGACAATAATCCCGCCGATCCTTCGATTCCTCGCTTCTCGTGGCAGCAGATTTTAGCTGACGATGCACTGCTGAGCCAAGTAGGACTTTCTTACAACTTCCCGCCATTGCCTCCTAGAGTGCCTGTTGAACATACCTTGCCTTGGCCGGGATGGGAACTTCACTCAGGAGCTAAATTTAGCTCCGAATGCACTGTATGCGGGAACGGCCAGAATGTTTGCCACGCGATGCGAGAAGTTTTACGTATGGTCTTTTCCACTTGTTGTTCTTTTTCACTTATGACTTTCTTTAATATCGCAAATTTCTTGATATACTTTTCTTCTCAGTTCATCGCAGCATGAGTATGAACCAGAAGCGATTGGCCCAGTGGTACTTCGTAACAGGCTAAACGTTTGGCTGCGGCCAGGAATGCTAGCCTTAAAGCTCAACCTTCTGACCTGGTCATTCCCATTGCGACATCGGGATTGGATGAGCGGGTTATTCCCAAAAATCCTCACAGGAAAGCTCCCTCTACCACTTCCCGTCAACCTAAGCGACAACGACTCTCCACCTCCATTCAAGCTCAAACAAACCCTTCTGAACCTCTGGTTTTGGAGGATGAAGAAGAAGAAGAAAACCAAGAAGAAGAAGAAGAGCCTCAAGACGAGGTTGAGATGGATGCTCATCATGAAGATCAAGGAGTTAATGCTGAAGAGGTTCATGAAGAAAATGCAGCAGATGATATCCCGCTCTCCCCCCATGCTAACGTAACTGGTCCGTCTGCTGGCCAAGCCGCTTCTCCCAATCCTCCTTCCTCCTCTCGCCATCATTCCCGCCGCCGACCAAGTTGGATGGCCGAAGGATTCCAAATTCCTGAGGACGAGGAAGGAATGGTGGCTCTGTGCCGGGAAGCCAATGAAATACCCAAACTTAAAGGGTTGATCACGGAGCGGTTGGACACGGTTCCCTGCCTGCTAGGCTCTACCTCTCTTAAGCGAGCAAGCGATGCCGACCAGGTCGCCTACGTCGAGGGAGAGCACCCCGCCCATTCTGCTTACCACGCTGGAATCCAGCTTTCCCTTGTAAGATCCTTTTACCCGCTCTTCTTAACATTAAAAAATTTTTTTAGTTAATTTTTAAAGCCTTATCTTTCTTTGTCACATTGTACTTTTCAGGCTAGCAGCACTGTTTTGGGCCTAAGCAACAAATGCATCAAACTGGAGGGGGAGCTCACTGAATCCGAATGTGAGCGGAATCTCTACCGGCGTAGGGTTACCAGGCGGGATTCCACTATCAAAGAACTCCAAGATTTACAAACCAAGGCCAAGGCCGACCAGGAGGCAGAAAAAACTCGGTTGAAAGAGCTTGAGAAGAAAAATAAAGACGCGGAGGACAAACTTGCCCGCCTGATTGCGGAGAATGAGAAAAACAAAGTTGATGCTACCAAGCTTGCTGAACTTGACGCCGAAAATAAGCGGCTTAGAGATGAGGACTTTGTCAAGGCTAACCAAATTACCAAACTCAGAGAGGATCTCAAGCTGGCTAAGTCTAAAGCTGAAACTGATGAAATGGACGCATTTGATAATGCGATCCTTCATACTCTCAGGACTATTGCCGCGGAAGCTGATCCCGCCATTCCTCCCGCCAGGCTAGCAAAATGGGGCTCAGAAACTATCTTTAGTGACTTAAGTCGCTCAGGACATCCCCTCGTGCCTTACAGCGATGAAGAACTAGCTCAATTGGCGGCGGAGGATGCGGTACTTGGCAAACCGGTATGGCCCGTTCCCGCCATTAGTGCCAACAATATTGTTCCCACCTGGTACGAGCTGTCTCAGAAAAAGAAAGATGCCCTCAATGCCGCCTACAATGCCCAGTGATTTTGTTTTTGTAATTTATGGTTGTCGCCAAACTTTTACATTTGCTCTTGGTTTGTAACAAACAATATTTTAATTTCCGTCTTTTACTTCTCGCAACTTTTATCCGGATGATTGGCCTTTGTGCTACAACAACTTGTATTTATCTAATTGTCGCACTTTTGCACCTTTTTTCTTTATGCTCTGTTCCTTATGCCTTGTCTCCAAACTTTACTTGTTTATCATCAACACTTTTATGTCGCGTATCTTTCTTTTGATTCATAAATATTTTGCTTCGATAGTTCATCGAAGATTGTACTCTCCATCTTATCTCTATATACATACTACTCCCTTCAAAAAAGTGAGGCTCGTCTTTAGGCAGCCTCACTCCCCAGCATATATTCTCGCCCACTGTTTGATGCGACAATTTCGACGTATCCATTTGGAATCAAATCCCTAATTAATACACCGCATCTGTTTTGGGCGACTTGATCTCTAACCAAGACACCGCATCCACTTGGTGCCTTGATCTCTAATCAAAACACCACATCCCCTTTTGGGTGACTTGGTCTCTAACCAAGCCGCCACATCCACTTGGTGCCTTGATCTCTAATCAAAACACCACATCCCCTTTTGGGTGACTTGGTCTCTAACCAAGCCACCACATCCCTTTTGGGTGACTTGGTCTCTAACCAAGCCACCACATCCCTTTTGGGTGAATTGGTCTCTAACCAAGCCACCACATCCCTTTTGGGTGACTTGGTCTCTAACCAAGCCACCACATCCCTTTAGGGCGACTTGGTCTCTAACCAAGCCGCCACATCCCTTTAGGGCGACTTGGTCTCTAACCAAGCCACCACATCCCTTTTGGGCGACTTGGTCTCTAACCAAGCCACCACATCCCTTTAGGGCGACTTGGTCTCTAACCAAGCCGCCACATCCCTTTTGGGCGACTTGGTCTCTAACCAAGCCACCACATCCCTTTTGGGTGACTTGGTCTCTAACCAAGCCACCACATCCCTTTTGGGCGACTTGGTCTCTAACCAAGCCGCCACATCCCTTTTGTCAAGTGTTGATGACGATTTCTTCTCACATTTCTTAGCGCGCTTCTGTGATGATGTGTATCCGAAAATTTTCCCATTTTTGTGTTTGAAAGAAAAATCAACAAAAACGGAGTCGCCACGCCATTTTAATTTTGAGGGCCAAAACTTTGAAAAAAGCCCGAGATCAGAGATTTAGGTTCGGAGGTCATGTTACGCGTCGGGAAGGACGTTAGTGTGCACCCGACGCGCCTCGTAAAACGAGTCTTCCAAGCTGAAAATCATTTGTGTGTGTGTGTATGTGTGTTTTGGCCAAAATAAGTTGAAACTCAGAAAAGTAAAAATTGGGATATCTTTTTAAGACTTTAAACTGATCCCATGATTTTTTGGAAGATTTTTGGATTGAGATTTGGTACTCAAAAGACCTTTTGAAGTTGAGAGCCATTTCTGCCAGAATGAAAAAGGCAGTGGACCTTTGATTTTGAAAGGGATTCAAGGGTCTTAAAACTTCATAATCTGGATAAACTCAGAGAATAAAAGTTGTTCTAGACACCTTAAATAAGATTTTTGAGAAGGAATTTTCCATTTTGGAGAAGATTTGAGGGGTCAAAACCTTCTGGAAACCTCAGATATGAGATCTGGATTCCCAGAAGCTGATGAACTAGCCTCTGAAAGAAAATTTGAAAAGAGGAGTTTTACTCACCCAAAAAATGAAGTAAAAATATTTCTGGAAAGCTCTGGATGTTGGCTACAAAAGGTATTTTGTAGTCAACACCAAATTCCAAGTTCATCTGTGTCCAAAAATTAAGACCATGGACTGAGGTCTGAGAAAATTGCTACTGGACAGCAACTTCTCAAGAAAGAAAATATGATTTTAAAGGGGGTTTTGCATCCATGCTTGTCCCCATTTCCCTAGGTTTTGGTTAGTGATCACTAGACATTTTAGTGGTGAGTCAACTATACCAAACCATCCTTGGGGTACATTAGGACTAAGCATTTCATTTGCTTGGGAAGGGGATTTTTATCCTTTGAAAATGAGATTTTATGCTTGAAAATGGTTTTTGGGGTTTTGAAAATGAGTTTTCTTGGTAAGAAAGTAAGAAAACTTGGAAATAATTTTGATCTTTGTAGAAGATCATCCATGGAGATGGTCTTCCATGGTGATCTTCTTAGATCTAGAGCAAGAAGATGAAAGAACTACATTTTGTAGTTTGAAGATGCATGCATGGATGAGATTTAGGGTTAGGAAGAGGAGGGTTTACCAATCTTCCTTGTGTTCTTGAGTGTTTGACTTGAGTGTATGAGTGTTTAGGGCTTTAATATGAGAGTGAGTGGATGAGTATGAGTTGGGAAAGATTGGAGAGAAAAAGGTGACAATTCAAGTGAATTCTCACTGTTTTCTCTCTATATTTCGCCAGAGGTTCGGTGCAAAATGTGTTCTTCCTCCTTATTTTTGTGACTGGAGGGCTCAATTTATAGCCCTCTGGAAATTACAAACATATCCGCGCGGATGGATCCCCTCAGCGTGCACTGTTCATTAAATGCAGCTTCAGCTTTGGACAAGAGGAATAATCTTTTTGAAATTTCAAATTAACAGCCAGGTTTTGTGTCTCCAGCCATTGCTATTTGTGGTTTTATTCCTTTTGTTTTTCTTTTTAAGATTCTTTTTAAGGTTTAACCTTAAATAACAATGCCCATTTTACCCTCACTTTGTTAGAAATGTTAGGATTGTTAGAAATTGTTAGAAATGTTATAACTTTCGTTAATTTTCTAACGAAAATTCTAACAAGCTCAAATTGGAGCACTTACAGTAGCCCCTCGGCGACGGCGCTTTCGAAGGAAGCGGGGTCGTCGATAAGAGTAAGGCTCCATATTTGGCGGGATGATCGAGTGATCGGGTGGCTGAACCTAGCGATAGGCTACCTACGTATCCCGAATGGGAATCAAGCCAGTCGTAGTTCGGGTCTTTGACCCTGGAGATGATGGCGTTTTAGGTGCCTCGAACCTGATGAGCGAGTTCTACAGTCGGCTGCTGGAGAGAAACTCTGCTGGGGATAAGAGATGACCATTTTCGGTCTGATGGCTATCCGCTCGGCTGGGGATAGGAATGATCATTTTCGGTCTGATGGCTATCCGCTCTGCTGAGGATTTTTTCGATTTATCGCTTTCCTAGTGATAGCGTTTTAGGTGTCTCAAACCTTGGTGATGGCGTTTTAGGTGCCTCGAACCTTGGTGAAGATGGCTTTTTAGGCGCCTCGGACCTTGGAGATGGCGTTTTAGGTGCCTCGAACCTTAATTTGAAATGACCTTTCGGTGGACTTCGTCTGCTGCCGAAGGAAAGGGTGACCGTTTTGGTCGAGGGGCTGGACCTAATGATAGGCTACCTACGTATCCCTAGTGGGAATCAAGCCCTTTCGTAGTTCGAGTACTACTCGAGATTCCGTTGGCTTTTGGGATTCCGTTAACTTTGCTGGGGATTTCGTTAGCCTTTGCTGGGGAAAATCAGACGTATTCGTCTGGGGAATTGGTCTTACGTTTGACTGCCGTTGGATGATTTTGATGAAAGATACGGGATCCGTTATCTTTCTCGGGGCACTCGGTCTTACGTTTTACTGCCGGGAAGGATTTTGATGAAAGATACGAGATTTCGTTATTTTTCTCGGGGCACTCGGTCTTACGTTTGACTGCCGGGGGTGATTTTGATGAAAGATACGGGATCCGTTATCTTTCTCGGGGCACTCGGTCTTACGTTTGACTGCCGGGGAAGATTTTGATGAAAGATACGGGATCCGTTATCTTTCTCAAGGGCACTCGGTCTTACGTTTGACTGCCGGGGAAGATTTTTGATGAAAGATACGGGATCCGTTATCTTTCTCGGGGCACTCGGTCTTACGTTTGACTGCCGGGGTAATTTTGATGAAAGATACGGGATCCGTTATCTTTCTCGGGCACTCGGTCTTACGCTTGACTCGCCGGGTAATTTTGATGAAAAATACGGGATCCGTTATCTTTCTCGGGGCACTCGGTCTTACGTTTGACTGCCGGGAAAGATTTTGATGAAAGATACGGGATCCGTTATCTTTCTCGGGGCACTCGGTCTTACGTTTGACTGCCGGGGAAGATTTTGATGAAAGATACGGGATCCGTTATCTTTCTCGGGGCACTCGGTCTTACGTTTGACTGCCGGGGGTAATTTTGATGAAAAATACGGGATCCGTTATCTTTCTCAGGGCACTCGGTCTTACGTTTGACTGCCGGGGGTGATTTTGATGAAAGATACGGGATCCGTTATCTTTCTCGGGGCACTCGGTCTTACGTTTTACTGCCGGGGGATGATTTTCTTGACAAGGGGCTGACTTTGGTTAACTTTGGTTAACTCTGTCAAGTTGGGGACTGAATTGCAGAGTCCTGAAATTTTAAGGGGCAAAAGGGTCATTTTGACCCTTGCAATCCTGTCCGCGCGGAGAGGACTTGAAAATCAGGGGTATTAATTAGGGCCAACGCCCTTCCTCTTCCCCATTCTGGTTTTACAGAAAATTACGAGAGAGAGAGAGAAAATTCTGCAAATCCGCCATTATTGGCCTTAGAAGCTTCAAAAATCTTCCGATTTCTTCGATTTTTTGAGCAATGGAACATGGGGAAGGCGCTTTTCAAGGCCAAGGACGTGGCCCGGTAGCGGAGAGGCGATTGGAGCTCGTCCGGATGAGGAGGCATTACAATCTTTCGCAATCGGTTGCGGAGGAGCATTACCCCGATGCTTGGCAACATTGGGCTTCGGATTCGAATCTCCGGACGGTATATTTTGAAACCCTTTGATTCCTTTGTTGATTTCTTGCTTGACATTGATTTTTGGGTGATTTGATTTTTTTTTTTTTTTTGGTAATTTCGAAAATGACCATGTTCTTGGCCTTGGATTTTGATTTTGATGCTATGCATGTTGATGATGATTTTTTTTTTGAAATTGAATATTGATCTTGATGATATGCATGTTGCAATGAATTTGTAGGTATCCCAAAATGTGCATTTTGCTTGGGAAAAGAATTGGCATTTTTGCCACATTTTTTTTTTGGAATATTGTGAATTGTGATGATGCAATGCATGCATTTTGTTTTTGAAAGAATGGGCATTTTGCCAATATGGGATGTATGTATGTTTAGGATATATTTTTTTTTCTTTGAAAAGTGGGACGGATTTTTCCTCCCGTTGCATGTAAGATGGATGATATGCATGTATGCAAATTTTTTTTTTTTTTTTGAGATGATGGATGGTATGCATGTTATTTTATGAAAATGGGACGGAGTTTTTACTTCCGTAGGAATGCATCTTTTTTTTTTGAATGCATTGGGATTTGCTGAAAATTGTCTTTTCTGTGAGAAAAATGGGGCTATGCTCATTGTATGCTGTTATGCTGTCGAAATTTTTTTTTTTGAATGCATGTGTATGCTTTCTTTTTTTTTTAAATGCAAATGCAAAATTTTTTTTTGACATTTTCTCTTTTTTTTTTTTTTACAGGGCGGAAACCGTTTTGTAACGGAGCAGCTGAACAAAATGAAGACTCGAGGATCGGTGGAGTCCGTGATTGACTTGTGGGACCGGCTTCCGGATGCGGGCCGAGGAGTTTTGCCGAGTCCGAGACAGATTGTTGTCGAGACGGGGCTCTGGGAGTTTGTCGAGTGCTTGAGGGGACTGGTCAAGTTCCCTAAGAGCAAGGGCTTGATGTTTGCTCTGGCGCAGCATTGGTGGGACGCGACCCACACCTTCCACTTCTTCTGGGGCGAGGCTACGGTTACGCCCTCCGATTACGCTGCGATTACGGGCCTGTCCTTTAATGGACGCAGCATTGAGTGGCGGGACGGCTACAGCGATGCCGATCTGCAGGCTCTTCTGGGATTTTCCCCTATTCCCAAAAAGGGGATGGGGATGGAGTATGCCGTGGTCTACGGCAAGTTCGTGGAGACCATTGTGAGTTACGAGGCTGGGGAAGAGAGGATAGGCGCCCGAGCGATTCGCTGTGGCCTTCTTGTGGTTTGCTTTTTCGAGCACCCTCTTTGGGCATGCTTTGAGGGACGGCAGTCTTTGCCTTGTTGAGGTCCTTGGAGGACATGGAGACGGCCGGAGATGTCTCGTGGGGAGAGGCCGGGCTGGCAGAGCTTTATTTTGCTCTTGATAGATACAGCCGGAAGGCTGTGAGCTCTTTGTACTGCTTTGAGTTTGCCCTGGAGGTATGAGCTATCTTTTTGCTTTCCCTCTTCTCTTTTTTTTTTTGAGCACGCACTTTTCTTTTGCACTGGATTGATTGGATTTTTACCTTTCGCAGGTATGGGCGTTGGAGTTTTTTCACGTCACGGTGTGGCGACAGCCGGCGGAGTACGTCGGGGCGTATCCGGCCATGCAGTCTTGGTCCAAGCATGCCCGGGAGAAGATAAGCTCCGGGGCGTACGACTCTCAGTACGCGGATTGCCTTCCTTTGACGGAGGCCGAGACGGATGAGGGGATGATATTCTTCCCACAGGATCGCTTTGAGGTGGCGCAGCTGAAGGGCGCGAGATCCTGGACGTGCAGCCGGAGGATTTTGAGGGGTCGACTGCGATGCCTATTATCTGGGAGAGAGGGTGACGCGCCAGCATGGCGTGAACTCGCCTTTGAGGACACCGGTGGAGCCTCCCGCCGATATGATGCACCCGAGCGATCGGTCCGTGACCTGGGATGATTACCGAGCAGGCCAGCACTTCTCGGACTTCGTGGCGATTGAGCCATATGCGACATTCGTCTTGAGGAGGCTGAGGATGCCTCAGGTTTTGGATAGGGAGGGGCTTGGGATCCCGCGGTACCCTCGGACGGATTTTTCCTATATCCAGGATGGGGTCCGATTGAGGGTGCAGATCCCTCAGCCCGAGCGACTTCCACGAGCTTTCCGGCCTCGTCCGGGTATGAAGGTATGGCTTCACCTTTTCCCCTTCTTTTCTTCCTTTTGTTTCATCATCTTTAGCATCACTTCTTTTTTTTTTTGACGCTTTTGCTTTTGTGCAGTTTTCGGAGGTGGTCGTCGAGAAGCTGACGAAGCAAGTGATCGGGGCCAAGAGATTCATCAGGAGGATGGTCGCTTGCGGGGCTCCTCAGGCTAGAGCGAGGCGACCACGGCCGGCGCCTGTCAGACGGGAGGCTTCCCCTATTCGCTCAGAGACTTCTTCAGAGACTCCTCTGTCTCCTCTCCTTGATCCCCGCGCGGTGCTGCCTTCGGATCACGTCATTCTCGGGGATCCACACGGGCAGGGACACGTATGGCAGCATGGCGGGTCGTCTTCGTATGTCCAGGAGTCCGACGCCTTCACCTTCGGATACGATTTTTTCGCAGATCTCGGCTTGCCCTATCAGAGCGTGCCGGTTGGTCCTGATGAGCCTCTTTCTGGAGACGAGGACGATTCTGAGCCCGAGATTTTCAGGGCTCCTGAGGAGGCGGGCCCGAGTCGCAAGAGGGGCCGGGGGGAGACATCGGGTGCTGGAGACTCCGATTGATTTTTTTTTTGAGATTTGAGATTGAGATTTAGATTTGTACAGCTTATGCACATTTTTTTTTGATGTAATAATTTAGGATTTTATTGATGTTTGTTTGTTTTTTTTTTTTATGCACACTCTTTTTTTTTGGAATGTAATAATTTAGGATTTTATTTATGAATGCAATGCAGTATGAATGCAGTGTTGCATGAGCCTTGATTTTTTTTTTTGCAAGGGTGTTTGATATATGGACTGGTTTGGGGAGGGTTTTTGCACAGGTTTCGAGCAACCGGGACGGAATATTCCTCTTTTGGTGTAGCAGCTTGGACTGTTGCAGATTTTTTTTTGGAAAGCAATCCTATCCGCGCGGATGGGGACTGCATCTGACACTGTCCTTTAATTTTGGTTCAGACCTGGTCTTGCTTTATTTCAAATTCAAATATCCTCTTCAACCTCCAGTCCAAACAGCCATTTTCGGGGAGAAAGAGAGAAAAACCATGGAAATGGCCAAAAATTCTCCAAAATTGTCCAAAGAAAGGCAAATGTTGTTCTTTGAAAAGTTCAAGGAGTGGTGTAGGGAGATCATGCATGAGAGAAGATCATTCTTTGAAGAAAGGTACAAGATGAGGTGCTTATGGTCTATCAAGGAATTGATTCCGGATTATGACCTCTTAAGAGCTTCTTCTTCGTTTTGGGATACTAGAAGGCATGTCTTTTGCCTTTCCTTCAACGAGATTGTTCCGACTGTGGAAGAATTTCGGGCCTTGCTTGGAGGTCCGGAGGTGGAAGAGATAGCGGTTCCTTTGCCCGGAGGGGCTTCTTTTGCTGACAGATTGTGCGTCCTCCTTCATCTTTCCCCGGAGGAAGCGCAAGGTATGATCCGCGGTCCCGATCATTTCGATATTTCCGGTCTTCCCGACAGATTTAGGGGCCTAGGTTTGGTGGATGATGCCTATTGGGATGCCTTTGCACTTTGTATGTTTGGCACCCTGTTCATGGTCTATTCCTTTGGGATCTGCCATCGGTCTTTGCTGGATGTCGTCATTCACTGTCGCCTGGGTAGAGATGTCGTTCCTTTGATTCTGGGGGAGACTTTTCATGCTCTCGACAGATTAGCTACCGGACGGCGGTATATGCACGGGGGCAGCCCGTTCCTCTTGACCCTGTGGCTGATGGAGCGTTTGGGGGTTCTTCGGGAAACCTCTGATATGATCAGGCCTTGGACTTTTGCCAGGAGAGGTGTCGATGTAGATTTTGATGATCAGGGCTCGTGGGCGCGTTGGATGGCGGGTCGCCAGACTGAAGATATCAGATGGTCGGTGCCTCATTGGCGGGTGGAGACTCGCAGAGTGCTTCAGGACGGGTCCCATGTGGTTATGCTTCCGGGGCTTTCTCAGTCCAGCTTCTACATTCCGGCTCTGGTCCTGAGACAGTTTGGCTTGGAGCAGGTTCCTTTGGAGGGTTTTGATGATATAGCCACCAGGGTGGTGGCTCCTGTTTCCATGGATGATCCCTCGGTGTTTCCATTTCTTTCCCGAGCATGGAGGTATGATGCCTTTCCTCCTCGGGTCATTCTCAGGCGTCCGAGACCGGTGTTCCTGACCACTTGGTACCTGGATTGGTATGAGAGGCATCTGGGAGAGACTCAGGTGGCTATTTTGAGACGGCGTGAGGCCATTGTGGGTGCGGAGGACCGCTGCTCTGAGAGGAGGAGGGCCGAGGCGAGGGCCAACCCTCATGACAGGAGCGGAGACGCTGTGACCGATTATGAGGCTTACGTCAAGAGACAGGAGAGGAGGGCTCCTATGCTACCAGCTAGGTTACAGGAGATGAGGGATGACGCTAGGGCTACTAAGGCCCTGACAGAGGCTGGTTTGATAGACCCTGTCCCTATACCAGAGCTTGGTAGGAGGAACACTGACATTTTTCCTGTTCAGAAAAAGAAAGACTCGGAGGGGGAAGAAGAAGGGAGAGGCCAGTACGAGTGGCTTGGAGTGACTCTGAGGTTTCCGAGTATCCCTTTCTTGTCATGGCAGACACATTAATTTGATTATGTATCTTAGTTTTCTTTTAGCAGGTTGCCAGTTGTAGGAATGAATCGGGCTTAGACTCATCAAAGAGCTTTTAACTTGTAATGAATATTTGAATTGCTTTAGAGTTTTTCGAGACGCTTTCATGGTCTGATCAATTGTATTGATGCCAAAGTATGGCTTTTATTTGTGCTTTAGACCGAACCGTTTCCTGCCACGTTCCCTCATTTTGAAGAGCTCAGGTCTTCGTAGTTCAAACTGGTGCACTCTTCTTTGTTTTTTTTGTTTTTTTTTTGTTGTTTTTTTTTTTTTGGTGCAACCCTGTTTTTTACCTAGGCCGCCCTTCTCGGGTTTCTAACCTAGTTGGGTATTACTCTTTTAGCACTCTTTTTTTTTGGTTTTTGTTTTTTTTTGTTTTGTTTTTTTGTTTTTTTTTGGTGCAACCCTGTTTTTTACCTAGGCCGCCCTTCTCGGGTTTCTAACCTAGTTGGGTATTACTCTTTTAGCACTCTTTTTTTTTGTTGTTTTTTTTTTTACGCGTAGTATCTGCGCAGCTTGTCACCATTCACTGGGTGTACAAAGGGATTCCCGTCGAGGTCTGCAAGTTGCATGGCTCCTCCGGAGAAGATCTTCTGGACTACATATGGCCCGACCCATACAGGCTCCCATTTGCCGAGGGGGTTGATACGGACTGGGGGCTTTTCTTTTAGAACGAGATCACCTTCTCGGATCTCCCGATGCTTTACTTTCTTGTCGAAGGCTCTAGCCATTCTTCCTTGGTAGGCTCGGATGTGTTCCATGGCCTTCAATCGGCGTTCGTCTAGTAGGGCCAATTCATCATGGCGACTCTGGAGCCATTCGACCTCGTTGATCTGGCTTTCCAGCAGTATACGGAGCGAGGGGATTTCCAGCTCGATTGGGAGTACGGCTTCCATTCCGTATGTGAGGGCAAAAGGTGTTTCCCCAGTTGCCGTTCTGACTGATGTTCTGTAGCCCCAGAGTGCCAAGTGTAACTTCTCGGGCCAATCTCTGCCGCACAGCCATTTTCCGGATGATATTTTCCAGAGTCTTGTTTGCTGCTTCGACGGCTCCGTTGGTTTGGGGCCTGTAGGGAGATGACTTGTGACGGGTTATTCGGAATTCCGCCAGCAGTTTTTCACATTCCCCTTCGAAGTGGGATCCATTATCTGAGATGATTTCGGCTGGCAACCCGTATCTGCACATGATGTTTTCTTTGATGAAGAGGGCAACTTTCTTTGAATTGAGGATTTTGTAGGACTTTGCAGAGCATCCTTTCCGATTCCTTCGAAGAAATCACCAATCTGCGTCTCTTTAGGCTCTTCCGCAGCTTTGAAATTCATACTTGTTAAAAATCTCTTCGGCAGCTTGGGCTCGATTTTCCTCTTCCCGGACAACCTGCTTAAAGATTTTTTTTTGTTGTTTGATTTTTTTTTGTTTAATGTGTCTGCTTCTTTATCTAATGAATTATTATTAAAATTTTTTTATTAATTAATTCATCATTAGTTAAAGTGGCAATCAAGGGATACTCAGAAAGGTTCGTCATTTCATTGAAAACGAAAGGGGATACAGTGCTTGCTACAGACTCGTAGTCTTCAGGCGTAAGGCCATCGGACGACCCTAGAGACTCGATCTTAACAGAGAGAGACTGGGAGGACTTGTCCTAGATTGACACAAAGGGACGGGGGACCAATCCAAGCTTGGTGATCATTTCCTCCTTGGTCGCGGACGGGCCTGAGAGAGTTTCCCAATTCTTTAGCGGCATCGCTGTTGGTGGCCTCATGACTCGGGAACTGTGCTGTTTTTGTTTTCCTTTCTCAATTGCCGCTATCATCTTTTGGACCGAGCCGAGATCAATCAGGTCTGGCACCTGGACTTCTTCTTCGAACAATTGCTGCATAACCAGACCATCCCAATCATCTGAGGGAAATTCCGTGGCCTTAGCTTTTGGCACTGCCAGTTCGAATTCAGGTTTCGGATCTTCCTGGAGGCAGGAATAGTGGTTGTGAGCTTCTTGCTGCTCCACCAGGTCAGGCACGCCTTTGAAGGTACACTCACTCTTCATGGCAGTGGAGCCCGAGTATCTTGGGTAGGTCCAGGAACATTCTACGGGACCGGGTTAGCCTTAGTTCCTCTGAACTTGTTGAGGCGATCCTGTAGCTTTAGCCACCCTGCCGTAGGAGTGGGCTCTGCGATGTTTCCTGGTTGTGTGGGACCCTTTACAAAGTAGTCAGCCAAATTAGGACTGAAGGGGAGAGATTTAGGGTCGTCGACCGGGACCTTTCCTGTGGAGCTTCCAAATCCTTTTTCCTTTGCAGTGTCCACTGGGAGGCCTCATATCCCAGGCCGTGCGAGTATTCCGCCCTTTCACTTCGATGAGTTTGTGAGTTCCTTGTTGGTGCTTCCCCAGACCGAGGCCAGGTAGATAGCTCATTTTTCTCATCATTTTCAAGACCGGTGGGATTTTATCCCGAGTGACCGTTAGATCTATGTTGCACACTTGGGCCTTGGGAGGCTCGACCGTGAAGCCTGTTAGCATGTGACCTTCCTCGTCATGTTTGATTTCCAGAATAGGTATTCCGCCTGTATCTGTGCCCTCTAAAGTGACTAAATCCCCGTAAATGGTCGTCAGATCTCCATTCGAGACGAATTTCACACACTGGTGGAGGCTTGAGGCGACCCCTTTGACCTGATGCAGCCAAGGTCTTCCCAACAGGGCATTGAAAGTAATCGGGATGTCGATAACCTGGAATTCCACAGGTATCAATTTCTGTCCAAACCAGAGGTCTAAAGTGGCAACTCCGAGGACTGCTCGGGATGTGGAGTCGTAAGCTTTGACTGTGAGAGAAGAAGGCTTCAAGTCTGTAGTCTTGATATCAAGCAAGCTCATGATCTTTGCTGGAAGAATGTTCATTCCGGACCCATTATCAACCAGGACCCGAGGGAGGCGTCGTTCATCCAGCTGGACTGTGATGAAGAGAGGCTCATTATGATCAGCCCCAAATTGAGGGAGGTCGAGATCTGTGATTATGTTCCCGTAGTGGATGTTTCCAATCAGCTGTACCACATCATCGGGAGTAGCATCAATAGGCACGAGAGTGCGAGCCAGGCTTTCTTCCAGCTTCAGCTTATGGGGATAGGACGAAGTGAGTAGAGACCAGAGGGAAATGTTGGCCTGTGTTTGCTTCAACTGGGTGAGCACGGGATCCTCTTTTTCGGGATCTGGAGTTTCAGCTGTCTTAGCATAGGGGCGGCGATCTTCTTTCGGTGCTTGATCTGTGGCCTTCTTATCTGCCTTGGGATTTCCTTGGAAGATCTGCCCAGATCGGGTCAACAGATTAACTTCCTCATCAGTCGTCTCTTGACTGGATTTCTTCAATGC
Source organism: Adenophora triphylla var. japonica (assembly GCA_022495995.1). Taxonomy (NCBI): domain Eukaryota; kingdom Viridiplantae; phylum Streptophyta; class Magnoliopsida; order Asterales; family Campanulaceae; genus Adenophora; species Adenophora triphylla. The sequence goes on from JAFEMH010007271.1 coordinate 93,776, forward strand.
TGCCAGGGTCAATGGGGGAGCCCTTTTGGCTATTGGCCATTGGTTCTGACGGAGTCTAGTGACAGCCTGGAGGGGGCCGAGCTGACCGTCCTTCCTGGGCGGCCCTCATAACCGCTTCCCAAGTCACAGGCTTTTGGGTTTGGGGTTGTGTTGTTGCCCCTTGGATGGCCCACAGAGCTAGGGCGTCCTCCGATTCACTCTCATGGCCGGCCTTGCTCATTGTTATCATGCAACAAGAGTCGCTATTGTCGGGACTCGGCGGCTTTTCGATTTCATCTCTTGGATGACCCACAGAGTTATGGCTATCAGCCTCCATTTCATCGTATATCCTTTTTCTTTCAATCTTGCAAGTAGGGCAGCCACAAGGTGAAGGATAGGCAACGTTCCCCTTCGGAGTTTGAGGTAGCAGCCTCGATAGATCTGTGTCCAAATAAGGAGCACCCGGGGTCCATTGTCGGGGCACTTGGAGCAATTAGGAAGGCGTCATGTGGATTCATAGGTATGAAGGCCACTGGGGAGACGTTCACATCACAACCCTTTTCAGCATCGAGGCACTCGCTGCGCCTCGAGCGCCCGCTGTGACCCTTACGGTTGTTATGCCATCCGTTCTGGAAAGAAGAAAAAGATCCAATAACGTTTACGAATTCTTCATCTTCTGGTGGCTTGAAACCCTCCATTTTCGACCAGTGCTTCAATAAACCCTTTCCATTCACCATCCAGGTTCTTATAAGGAACGTTGTGTTCTAGGATTTCGGATATGTACGGATCTTGGCGCGGGCTTTGCTGTCCTCATCCTCTGGAGTATCCGGGCATTGGCCACAAATGCATCTTACAAGTGACACCTCGCAGGGGTCCGCTCTCCATTGGTATCTGATCCGCATTTCCTGGCGGTCATTCATCGTTGCTTGCTGACAACCAACCATTGTGCCTGGCTCCCATGGGCTCATTTCTGGCATGATTGTTCCAGATTGTTTCCGGATCGGGGGCCTCAGTTGACTCTTCACTCTCGTCATCATCATCATCATCGCTGTCATCGGAATCTTCTTCCCACACTACCGGGATTTCGGCTGAGAGGGAACGTCGATCAAACCCATTGGGGGAATATGGGTGCGTGCAACCGCAAAAATTGTCATATGTTCCCATTCCCGGAAGTGGTAATTGTGACTCAGCTTCTCCTCCCAGAAATTGCGGGGAAGAGTGAGAGGGGGTGGCACGTATTTGACACCAGGTAGGATATAGAAGGAATCCTCCTCTTCCGATTCTTCACTGTTCTCGGGATCAGATTTGGGCTCTCCCAAGCCACATTTGCAGAAGTGCATCTAGCTCCAGACTCTCTCGGCTTTTTTTGCTGATAAGCCCCGATAGAGGCGCCCGCTGAAGCTTTCTTGTTCGATTCTTCTCGATTGTTCTAACCATCTTGTGTAAATGGTCCTCTCATGTTCTGAACGGAACAGCCCAGTTCTTCGGGGCATCGGCCTTTTCCCTTCATCCGAGAAATAGCGGGCCTCGCATTCTTGCAAGGAGTCTCTGACATGAGACCAAGATGGGTTGATTTGTTCGATATCCTCAAGGCTGAGGGGAATCCGAATTCAGGATCCTCGACGAGGTTGTGCCACTGTATTTGGGGACCTTCATCAGCATCTTCATGGTCATGCGAAGATTCTCCGCATTCAATCATATTCACCTGATTATGGTTCCTTGGCAGCGGATTTTTGACTGTGTTAGGCCCTTCGGGGCCTTCCAACTTTCCTTGCTCTATCAGCCCCTGGATTGCCTTTTTCAGAGCAGTGAAAGCTGCCAGTTTGTAGATGTCCGCAGCTTGATGAAAAGCACAATACTTTGTAGTATCCACGGGAGCATTCGGATTTCTGGGTTGGAAATTTTCCAAAGGCCGCAGCAAGCCTTCTTTCACCAGCCCCCCTAAAGATGTCATTCAGGGCATTCCAAAGTTTTCGAGATTTACGACCCGCGGTTGGGCTCCGCTTTCCCGGGAGCAAAAGGAGTCGTGTTATTACATTCCCGTCCCGCATAGTTAATCACTCTCTTTGCCTTTAGCAGGAGCAGGCGGTGTTTGCAGGAGGAGCCCGATATCTGGAGGCAGGTGAGAGCCGGCCGCTCATTGTAGGCCTTTTCAAACTTAGCTGCAGAGTTAACCATGGCCCGTAAGTCTCAGTATGGGAAGTGATTGAGGAGGCTCTCGAGATGTGGTTTCAAGCATGATGGAAGATGTCCAGTTGTTCTCTTCGGAAGGAGGGATGGCCATTTCATTGAGTTTCAGATTCCATCGCTTGTAGAAGTCCCTGACATTCTCAGATTTAGGACGCTGACTGTTGTTTGCAGGTCAACCCTATTTGTTTCCCATTCCAAGTTGGCCTTATATTTTTCTGTGAAGGCATTGATAATCTGGTCCCATGTAGCCCTGGCTTCAGGTTTCAACGGAAGAACCACTTTAAGTGCACCGGACTTCAAGGATAGATGAAATAGTCAGCCAACTGCTGATTGGTACATCCTTTGGCTTTCAATCGCGAAGGTATACGTAGTTCCAAATGGGTTTTCGGACACGCGGTCCCATCA